>CM053028.1:394016814-394321814 GCA_028564925.1 Lithobates sylvaticus
AAAACCCAAAGTGACACCAGGGTGTCTACTTACTAATTGTAAATTGTCGGTCAAGGTGTGATAGCAGGGCGCCGGAGGCATCGGGGGGCACCCCCGGTCCGAGGGCCCTGGCGGACAACCCAGCAGAGGCGCACAGGCAAGCACAGAACCGGGGCGGCCATGGAACTACGAGGCCTATCTGTGAAAAAGTAAAAACAGGAAATGGTGGAAATGAAATTATGGTCACAAGGGTGACTATGAAATAAGAAAGCGAGAGCAAGAACTGTGGTGGTGAGGAAGGGGATTGTATGTATTTTTCTTGAATGTGTGATTTTTTTTTTTTTTTTTTTTTCGCAACTCACTACAATCCCCTTCCTCACCACCACAGTTCTTGCTCTCGCTTTCTTATTTCATAGTCACCCTTGTGACCATAATTTCATTTCCACCATTCCCTGTTTTTACTTTTTCACAGATAGGCCTCGTAGTTCCATGCCCGCCCCGGTTCTGTGCTTGCCTGTGCGCCTCTGCTGGGCTGTCCGCCAGGGCCCTCGGACTGGGGGTGTCCCCCGATGCCTCCGGCGCCCTGCTATCACACCTTGACCGATAATTTACAATTAGTAAGTAGACACCCTGGTGTCACTTTGGGTTTTACCCCACCTTTGTATATCATGTAATTACTGACCATTTTTTATTCATTTTTTCTAGCATACCACGTGCATGCTCCTGATGAGTGGCGTGTTAGCCACGAAACGCGTAGAGCTGTTTAAATGCCATGTTTTTTATCTAGATATATTGAGATCTTCAAGCTACAATACCATCAATACCCTCACAGGTCCAGCGAGGCCTTAGGTCCGGCAAATATTATGCTACAATTATCCATTTACCCACTCTGATTATGGCTGGACCTATGGAATTTTATGATAATCGTCTACTGTTGTTTTATCTTGCCTAAATGTTTTACCATGTGATATTAGTCGTCATTTTTTGAGACAACTGTATTATTATTACCATGGATATTGTTACTGTGCCTACCAACCACCTTGACAATAACAGTCTATGTATGTTTACCAATTTTCTTATACAAATAAAATTCCCTTGTTCAGCCTTATTATCTACTTGCTGGTTTGTGCTTCATATAAAGTCCCAAATCCCCTGTCCCCCCCTTCCCCCCTTTTTTTGACTTATCAAGGGATGGAAATACTTGACCTTACCGGGTCGTGATTTCATGTAAAGTCCCATAGGGATGGATATACTGACCTTACCAGGTTCAGGTTTCCTCAAAGTCCCTAAAAACCCCTGCTCTCTTATTTTCAAACATTACTAGGGATGGAAGCACAGGTTCAGCTCTATTATTTTACATTTTATTACCACTCTTTGCAATGACCCAATGTTTAGAATCCACCGTTTATACGATCATAATCTTTTTACCATATCAAACTGTACTTTATTGTATATTATACGGTCATAATCTTCTTACCATACCAATTTGTACCTTATTGTACATTACTCTAACTACCAGTAGAAGTGTTGCTGGTCTTTGATGTGGGGTTGGGCTGCCGGGGCTTCGTGTCTCTCTCCCTGTCCGGGGGCCATGACGCGCATTGCGGGCGTCCGCCCATCCCTCGCTCCATTGGCAAGCTTGGGGGGCGGGAGCTCTGCACTGCGCGTCGACGTCACGCATCCCACGCTGCACGTGCGGCGTCTCCTGTGCCGTCACGTGTTTGCCGCTGGGCTTCCACGCTCGTTGGCAGCGGAGGATTTTGGATGTCGGCCGGCGGGAATTGGTTGTCCTTGCCAGCGCCACCCCTTCCCCGTTTCTTTGCCATACGGCGTGACGTTGGTGGGCGGCCCTGTGGGGACGTATATATGGGGGCACGTGACCGGGCGCTAGTGGCACTCGAGGCTCTATACACACTGGACCACACACTACTGCAATTCCTCCTTTTTTCGTTCCTTTCTGACCATACAGGTACACCTGCACCTTGCTCTTATTCTTTTATTGGGAATTCACTTTTTGGAGCCCCACTTGCCTTGGCTTTCCCCACCTCTAGTCACCCCCCTTTCTCACTTTTTGGTTTTTTTTCCTTTTTCTTGAATGTGTGTTTTTTTAATTTTTTTTTTTTTCGAAACTCACTACAATCCCCTTCCTCACCACCACAGTTCTTGCTCTCGCTTTCTTATTTCATAGTCACCCTTGTGACCATAATTTCATTTCCACCATTCCCTGTTTTTACTTTTTCACAGATAGGCCTCGTAGTTCCATGCCCGCCCCGGGTTCTGTGCTTGCCTTTGCGCCTCTGCTGGGCTGTCCGCCAGGGCCCTCGGACTGGGGGTGTCCTCCGGCGCCCTGCTATCACACCTTGACCGACAATTTACAATTAGTAAGTAGACACCCTGGTGTCACTTTGGGTTTTACCCCACCTTTGTATATCATGTAATTACTGACCATTTTTTATTCATTTTTTCTAGCATACCACGTGCATGCTCCTGATGAGTGGCGTGTTAGCCACGAAACGCGTAGAGATGTTTAAATGCCATGTTTTTTATCTAGATATATTGAGATCTTCAAGCTACAATACCATCAATACCCTCACAGGACCAGCGAGGCCTTAGGTCCGGCAAATATTATGCTACAATTATCCATTTACCCACTCTGATTATGGCTGGAACTATGGAATTTTATGATAATCGTCTACTGTTGTTTTATCTTGCCTAAATGTTTTACCATGTGATATTAGTCGTCATTTTTTGAGACAACTGTATTATTATTACCATGGATATTGTTACTGTGCCTACCAACCACCTTGACAATAACAGTCTATGTATGTTTACCAATTTTCTTACACAAATAAAATTCCCTTGTTCAGCCTTATTATCTACTTGCTGGTTTGTGCTTCATATAAAGTCCCAAATCCCCTGTCCCCCCCCCCTTCCCCCCTTTTTTTAAAATGCTAAGTGGTCTGGACAAAAATATTTTTCTGTGTCGTATATACACTTAGATCGGGATTTGTATAATGAAAAGCTGCATGGTGGGCATGCCTTTCACAAAGTGTTCTAATCCAGCTGAACTGTTGCTGACTGTACAATATTTCTGGTTCTTGTCTCTGACCAAATACACTCTAATACTTATATCTTAATATAAAAAAAAACGCCTCATCTCTCCCTCTTGAAATGCAGCCTACTAAAAAGGCTTACGTGATGTTTAGAATCCATGTGCTTTATCTCTGGCTCTTGTTTCTGAAACAAGTCCACTGTAAATATTTTGTATCCTGATAAAACATGCCTCATCTCTCCCTCTCTCTTCAAATGTGACCTGCAAAAAAAGCTTACATGATGTGCAGCATGTCTGTGATATTTTCTGACTACAAACTATAATGTTTATTTCATGTTAAAACCTTAATCATCTCTGGCTCCTCAAATGTGGCCCAGTAAAGCTACTTACATGATGTGCAGCTTGTCTATGCTATTTTCTGGCTGTTGCCTCTGACATAAAGTGTAACTTTTATTTTACGTTAAAACCTGGCTTGTCTCTGCCTCTTCAAATGTGGCCTAGTAAACCACTTACATACCGTTCAGCATGTCTGAGCTATATTATTGTCTTCTTCATAATAAACTGAGATTTGTATTTCATAAAAAAAAAAAAACTGCCTAATCTCCTCTATATAGTGGCCTAGTAAAAAGGTTTCCATGATGTGCAATACTACAATGTCATTCTTTTTTCACAAATAAACATGCATTGTCTCTTCTCTTACATTGCTGCCCAAACAAGCTGGTTATGTACTTATATACAGCCACTGTGCTATATGCCTGGCTATTGTCTCTGAAATAGGGCTCTGTATTTTTTATTATTTCATAACAACCGCAATATCTCTGTAATGGTAGCACTGTGGCTAAGTGGTTAGCACTTCTGCCTAGCAGCACTAGGGTCATTGGTTTGAATCCCAACCACAGCAATGCCTGCACAGAGTTTGCATGTTTTTCCTGTGCCCGCTTGGGTTTCCTCCAGATACTCCAGTTTTTCTCACACTCCAAAGACATGATGGTAGGGTAATTGGCTCCAGTCTAAATTGGCCATAGTATAAATGTGAGTTAGAGATCTTAGATTGTAAGCGCTTTGAAGACAGGGACTGATGTGAATGTACAATATATATATGTAAAGTTCTGCAAAACTTGATGGTGCTATATAAGTATCTGTAATAAATAAATATGTGTAGCTGTGGTTTTCAAGTGTTTTGTATTGACATTTTCTTAAACTTTTTTTTTAATACAAGTTATGGTATGAAACATGTTTGCCACTGTTTGGCATTTATTGCAAAGGTGAAGGATTTAGCTTTATTTATTTCAAAGTATAAACCTTCCCAAAGCATTTAATTCTACTACTTCAAATGGTAAATTTTAACCTATTACAGGGGGTCCCCTACTTACAAACATCCGACTTACAAACGACTCCTACTTACAAACGGAGGGAGACAACAGGAAGTGAGAGGAAATCCACCCCTAGGAAGGGAAATTCACTCCTGTAAGAGTTAATATGGGATAAAGGTGTCTCCACTGATGCTTTATCACCAGTCCATGTTTCCCTAACAACCACAAATTTTCAAAATCCAATTGTCATTGGGACAGAAGGTGAGGTGATATCTTCTGAACAGGGGTACAGACAGCAAAACAAATGTTACAGGGGTGATAGCCCTTCTCTGTGTTATCTAAAAAAGTAAAAATAGATTTTTTGGCTGGAGCTACACTTAAAAAATGTACCTGTTCCGACTTACAAACAGATTCAACTTAAGAACAAACCTACAGTCCCTATCTTGTTTGTAACCCGGGGACCCCCTGTACTGCTAGATATAAAACCATATGTTGCACTTTTTTTAAGTTAAATTAATCATATAGGGGTGTCACTGCTGTATGTAAACCAAGAATTGATGTAAAACTACAACAAATGCATTATGCGTACCAATTATGTGATGCTAGATTATGGCGTCGCTGATGCTGTACCAAAGAACTGGGGAAAAAACTTGACTGTTCTGTAACACCACATATAGCATGCAATTTTGAAGAATTTATATTTTTCCTATATTTCCCCCTCGAAGTGCCATAAAAAAGGAGGGCTCTCTCCCCACTGAACAGTATTTCTTACATTTTCTTTTTTTTTTTTTTTGCATTGAAAATGAGCAGATTGTTAATTTTCAACATTGTCCTATTGACTTCAGTGGGGGATAAGACTAAAGTTTGCAATTTTAAGATTAATTTAATAAGTGTCCCACAGTCAAACCCAAAACATTTTGCTTATCGCTATGGATAACATATGGGTCATCTGTACCTATGGAATAGTTGTGTGTTTCCTCACTGTGAGCATACAGTCATGCAAAAAGTGGAAATAGATGGTCAAAAAAGCATTACTTGCAACTACTTTTTAAGCCTCCCTCCCTAAAATTAAAAGAATCTGCATATGTATGATTGCTTAAAAAAATTTCTGAACAACATTCTGAATGCACCATATGCAGAGTGTTTAGGATAGGTGTCTGGCATTTTTAGTGATAAGACAGTACTAAACTCTAGTATAAAGGAACCCATAGACATACATTTCTGTTTTTAGAAGTTCAAATAGTAGGATTCTTAACCTCCCTTGGCCACTTTAAATGCCTGTGATGTCATCTTCCTCCTTCACTCACTGCATCACTATTAATGTGAACAGGAAGAGATGCCAAAAGCAGAGTTTGGGAGCACTCCCGGGTTTGGACTGTTTACTAGCGGAGCTGGTGATATGAATGATAGATACCACATGATCAGATCTGACATCATATTACTGAGAACTATGTACATCAGAATCATAGATTGGTTAACAGCATTGCCCCAGCCACAAAAAGTCCTATGGGCAAGATGGTAGCACATACAGATCAAACACCAAAGGAAGTGACATGGTAAAGTTTGCTGAAGAAGATATTTGCATGGCTGAGCTTATGCAAGGTAGCGATGAAATAAAAAGAGCAATAATACTATACAAGGTGCAAAAACCCAAGCCAATCAATCATAATTTGAAATATGACAACACTTTTTCATGTTTACTAAGTTCACTGGAGCACTTTTCATTGAGCACCACATTCAGTTTTCTTTGTGGGAAATGTTTTCTAATTTTTTTCAAACCATTATTTCCCTTCCAGAATGAATCCTTTCCATTTCCAAAACCAAAATGTTACATAGTGATAATGTATACTATACTGTATTATACTCAACGCCTTTACAGTCATTACAAGAACACTCATTCAATCACCACCCATTTTCCTTTGTGAAATAAAAACTCTATACAGATTCCAGAAATGGGAATCAATGCTTTCCCTGACTCAACTGCATATATTATGTAATTATGTTTTAAAAACCTAAACCAAATACCTTCTGAAAGCATTGACTCCTGTCTATCAACTGGCTCATTAGTCAATACAAAATGTTGCAGACTTCCCTCAAAATGTATTTTTTTATTTTACCTTGAAATAATGGATCTGATAATGTTAATAAATTGGACAGATCATACATTACATAAAACTATGAACAGGTTAATTAAAATGTATTTATTACTTTTCTATTATACTGCCCCTTTAATCCCATGTAACTACATAGGCATTAGTAAAATTGAACAAACACATTGTGGGATAAAATTTAAAACATAAAAAAATGCGATACCTATGGATTAAAGCAAGAGCAATGGATAATGTGTTACTTTGTTTTTATTTCTTTCACTCTTTAAAAAGTCAAGCATGCTTTACACCAGTGGTCTCCAAACTTTGGCCTGTGGGCAGGATGCGGCCATTGTCTTGTCTTTATTTGGCCCATGGGGCACTGTTCCTACCACTGATATGAGACACTTTTACTCCCATTGATACAAGTCATTATTCTATCCACTGACATCAACAATCAGGCTGACCCCAGCCGTTAGAGGGCAGCAAAGCCTGCTTTATCCCCTGGTTGTACCGTTTAAGGAGGTATCTTTGCCAAGTCATCCTTATTCTATCACACTCCTGCACAGGGGGTGTTAAAACGTTTTAACCAACAACAAGGCACCATTCCTTTCACTGACACAAACAGTGGGGAAGTACTCCTCTCACTGACACCAACAATGAGATGTTTTTCCTTCCACTGATACCAATGATGGGGCACTATTTCTTTCACTGACAACAACAATGAGGCACTATTCCTTCCACGGACTTCAACAATGGGGCACTATTTCTTACACTGACAACAACAATACTGCACTATTCCTCCCTCTGAATCCAACAATGGGGCACTTTTCCTCCCACTGATATAAATGATTGGGCACTATTCCTCCTACTGACTCCAACAATTGGGCACTATTTCTCCAACTAATAACAATATGGGGCACTATTCCTCCAACTAATACTAATGATGGGTCATTATTCTTCCCCCTACTGACCAAAGGCAAAATGTAATTTTTTTTACTCTTGCTGACCACCAAGTCTTAGACATTATCTCCTCCCACTGATGCTGGGGCATTTTCTACTCTCAATGCCCACAGTCCACCTAAAGTTTAAAGAACTGTGGGCTCCATTCACAGAACCAGATCATATGTGGTATATAGGTGTCTAGATACATTTTCCCTAAATACCACATGAGATCCTGAAACTGTCAATTATTTATACCATGCAAAACGCCTAAAACACTCAGTAAATATTGCATGAACAGGTGTTAAACTTAATTTACAGAAGGAAATAAATAGTTAAATGCATGCGGTAATTAAGTTGGGGTTGAGGCATGTGGTATTTAAGGAATGTGCACTGGTTGATAAGGAGCAGGTGGCCGCCGATGTTCTTAACAACCAGTAACAGTCATGGTTGTTAAGGAGTGGGCAGCCGCCTTTCCATAACAACTGATAAATCATCAGCTGTCAGCAGGGTTCCCAGCTGACAGCTGAATGTAGAGAAAAGATATACCGGCATTAAAAAATCAAGGTAAAATGGCGTGGGGTCCCCCCAATCCATACCAGGCCCTTTGGGTCAGGGCTGGTATGGATATTGAGAGGAACCCCATCACCCAAAAAAATGGCATTAGGTCCCCCCAAAATACATACCCTTATCTGAGCATGCAGCCCAGCAGGTCAGGAAAGGGGGAAAGAGCACCCCTCCTCCTGAACCATACCAGGCCACATGCCCTCAACATGGGGGGATTCTTTGGGGCACAGGGAGCTCTTCACCACAACCCTGGCCAGTTGTGGTGGGGGTCTGCGGGCAGGGGACTTATCAGAATCTGGAAGCCCTCTTAAAAGATCCCAGATCCCGGCACCCCCATGTGAATGGGGTAGATAATATCCCTACTATTCACCAAAAAAAAGCGTAGTATAGATAAATACAAAAGGCAGTTTTTGACAAGTCCTTAAAACAGCAGACTGACCTGCCAGGCTGCATGCTTGGATAAGGGTCTAGTATGTATTTTGGGGGGAACCCTATGCCATTTTTTTTTAATTTTGGTGTGGTGGTTCCTTTCAAAATTCATACCAGACCCGAATGGCATCGCTGTTTTTTCCCTGATTTTTTAATGCTGGTAATTCTTTTTGTTACATTAAACTGTCAGTGGGGAACCCTGCTGACAGCTGATGACTCATCGGTTGATAAGGACACAGCGGAAGCCTGCTCCTTAACAACCAGTTACTGGTTAGGGATGCCGGTGTACGCCCACTCCATAACAACCAGCTATTTACACTGTTTGTTAAGGACGCTGGCTACTGCTGGTGGAAAATTACTGCAGGCTTTCGCTACTACAATACCGCATGACTTCATAAAATAGTGCATGTAGTATTTTAGTAGCATTTTTTTGTGAATGCCAAAAAGCTTTTTTTTTAAATTGTTGCGGTATCTTACAGCATACTCGGATGCAGTAAGATACTGCTTTGTGAATAGAGCCCAGTATACTGGCCCTTTGTTTGGAAGGTTTTAAGACTCCTGCTTTAGACTAACATAAAACAGAAGTATATTGCCTCCCATTCTGTTACCACAAAGTAAAAGTGTATTTATCACTTTCACTATATACAGTATATGTTTAACCACATGCCGACCGCGCTATAGTCAAAAGACGGCTACAGCGCGGTCGGGTTATCCTGGGAGGACGTCCTCCCAGACGTCCTCCCAGAAACTTGCTCCCGCGCGCCCCCCTGGGGCGCGCACTCGGGAACATCCGTGACCGCCGGGTCCCGAGGACCCGGCGCATCACGGATCACGGTAAACAGCCGCTGATAGCGGCCGTTTACCACGTGATCGCTCCGTCAAATGACGGAGCGATCACATGTACACAAACCGGCGTCATGTCATGACGCCGGTTCCTCCCTCTCCTCTCTGTACCGATCGGTACAGAGAGGAGAGAAGCGGAGAGGGGGGGAGACGGGACCAGCGCTGTGGGCTGGATGTGTAGTGCCCACAGCGCTGGTCAATACACTGCCACCACTGTGCAATACTCTGCAATCACTGTGCAATGCTCTGCCACCACTGTGCAATGCTCTGCCACCACTGTGCAATGCTCTGTCACCACTGTGCAATGCTCTGCCACCAACCACTGTGCAACGCTCTGCCCCCACTGTGCAACGCTCTGCCCCCACTGTATAACGCTCTGCAACCACTGTGCAACGCTCTGCAACCACTGTGCAACGCTCTGCAACCACTGTGCAACGCTCTGCCCCCACTGTGCAACGCTCTGCAACCACTGTGCAACGCTCTGCAACCACTGTGCAACGCTCTGCCCCCACTGTGCAACGCTCTGCAACCACTGTGCAACGCTCTGCAACCACTGTGCAACGCTCTGCAACCACTGTGCAGCGCTCTGCGCCCACTGTGCAACGCTCTGCAACCACTGTGCAACGCTCTGCAACCACTGTGCAACGCTCTGCAACCACTGTGCAACGCTCTGCCACCACTGTGCAACACTGCAACACTGCAATACTCTGCCAATACTCGCCAATACTCGCCAATACTCTGCCAATACTCGCCAATACTCGCCAATACTCGCCAATACTCTGCCAATACTCGCCAATACTCTGCCAATACTCGCCAATACTCTGCCAATACTCGCTAATACTCTGCAATAAATTTTATTAGAAACAAAGAATTTTTTATTTTTTTTTTACCGAATTTTCAGTATATTTTGATTTATAGCGCAAAAATTAAAAAACCCAGCGGTGATTAAATTCCACCAAAAGAAAGCTCTATTTGTGTGAAAAAAAGGACACAAAATTCATTTGTGTACAGTGTTGCATGACGGAGTAATTGTCATTCAAAGTGTGAGAGCACCGAAAGCTGAAAATTGGTCTGGTTAGGAAGGGGGTTTAAGTGCCCAGTGGGTAAGTGGTTAAAGGAAACCTTTGCTCATTTGTAGACATAATCAAATGGAGGCATTTGTGCAGAAAATATTTTGGATGTCCTTCAAGTATCAAATGAAAGATAACACTTCTGGTCTAGAGACACTTCTGTGTGAATGGTGCACTAATATGATAGTTAGAAACAAATGTGCACATTACTGTGGTGAAGACAGTAAAGTAAAAGGTTGCATTACATTAAATTTGGGCAGAGGGGGCTCAGTGATCCCACTAATTGGCATCACCTATTACAGTAAGAACCTCTAGTGGTCACACTCAAGAACATTCTAACCTGGATGGCCTTCCATGAATGTAGGAGTGTAGGGGTGTACCCCATGTTAGCAGAGCCAAGGTGCAAGATATAGTCCTAGCCTTCCCCATCAGGCCAGTGACAGATGTTTTCCCAGTAGTCAGCTCCCTAATAATGCCTTATTAAAATGCATACAGTATGTTTGGATCAGGTGGGAACAAGTGCAGCAAGTTGTTGCTAGGTGTAAGCCAGTAGACCGATGAGTGTGTACTTCTTTGGTGATAAGAGAAATGCTGAAAAAAGCCCTGTGAGGGAAATCCATAGATTTTTATTCTAACGTCATTTTTATAAAATGTGGCAAGAAAAGCCCTAAAAAGAAGATTTAAAATAGTGGTTATGTCCTTAATGTGCTCCTCTTCGAAGATGGTTCTCACAATACCCATAGAAGATATAGTATATACTATTATAATAATAACAGTATTAAAAACTTTTCATCACTCAATATTGTTAAAAGATACTAATAAATATTACCGTATAGTATGAAGCACACGGATTCAATTTTTTTTAGGTCTGTAAATGATGGGCCATATTTATAAAGCAGTGAATGTGACATTACCAAACATTTACTGCAATTGGATCAATCACTGTAATTTTAAAACACATGCAACCTGCAGTGAATGTTTGATGAATGTACCATTCATTGTTTTGTAAGTAGCGTATACCATATATTTTTTTTACAATGCATATAAAACCTTATTACAGTTCAATAATTCATGTATTTGTATACTTCAATACAGGATACAGCCATGGTACTGGTGTCACAGAGCTTAATGGGTTTGCCTAAAAAAGCTATTTCCTTTCAGACTGCATCTCTCTATTTACAAGTCTACATGGTGCTGTACTGAGTGTAGGTGAGTTCTTGTGACTTATTCAGCTAATTAGAGTCTGAGCTGCAAAGCATTTGAGATTATCCTGGTAAAAGTTAGTCTAGAGCTCCACATGTACACAGGTAAATATGAAATATTCATATGCAATTGTATTTATTTACAAATTTAAGACAATAAAAAAAAAAAAATGTAATTCTAAATAATAAATGATTAAAGTAATTCCATACAAAAACACTATATTTTCCCCATTAAGTAACCCTGCCACTTAAATTTAAAAAAAACATAGCCCGAAGAACCCTCAAAAGAGGTTGAGTACTTATCTTCTCAGTGGGCAGCAAATAAAATCTTTTTATCTTTTGCAGAGCTTGGAGCACCACTCTGTAGTGACAAAGCGAGGAACCACAACACTCAGTGGAGGAAACACTATACTACACACCTGGAAGTGTCAGATCACAGGAGTACTCTTAATTATGCAAAAGGGCAAATAATTTACTGGCTGCTAATTAGAAAGGTAAGTATTCACCTTCTTATTTTACGGGATTCTTCTAGCTGTATTTTCTTTAAATAAGCAACAAGGTGATTTCAAAGAGAATCTGTTGCCCAGAAATCACAAGTAATACATTGGTGCAAAGTCCACCATTGTGTGGATTCATTTTTCACTTTGCAGATTCAACACACAGAGCACTGCTGAGACTTCCAACGCTATGTGGTTCCATAAAGGCTGCTTTCTGCAAGAGTATGCGAAATAAAATAAAATAAAATACACCAAGTCTGCCAATTTTTTTACTGCTAACTACTTGATAATGACAGCATGAGTTTAAAAAGTAAAAACAATTTCTGCAGTGTTTCAGACCACTCCACAACTCTGTGAACTATCTTGACGTGTGACAGATTTGCTTTAATCTCAAGCTCTGTAAAGCTATGACTCAACCCATCTTTAGAAGAATGTGAAGACTCATTCTCGGTAGCCTACATGTGTCAAAAGGATCCAGTGCACACAGAAGCCATGATCTACCAGGGCCAAGCTAAGAAACTAACAAGTAAACATTATCCCCTTTAAATTACTAGCAAATTATGTAATGGGATGAAATATTAATTGAACAACTGTCCTAGAGGTTGCTATTATTCTGGTGTTTGTTATGCAGTTATTTAGACCTTCTATTTTGCCTTGACCTTGCTGGAACAAGGGTATATTCCAGTCAGCATAATGCTTTATCTTTGAAAGCTACAATCAATAAGGATAATTAATGATGCCTGCTGCAATGATAGGCTCAGCAATCATTATACCACATTAATCCGTGCAGTCAGACTGAGGTCAAGGCCATTTAAATCATTTACAGTGGGGCGGGGAAATTCAAATATAACAGCAATATACATCCAGGGACATAACCTTATTCCCTATTTAAAAGTGATTTCAATAACCATTACAAGTAGAGAAAACATGGAAAGCAATGTGTAGGTCTTTTGCAGCTTCAATGAAATCCACAGGGTTAGGACCAGGCATATCAACGCTTCTTTTGGATACCAAGCTCCAGAGACAGTTAATAGCACAATGTTGACATGATTACAAACTGCAGCTCAACAGGTTGTCAGACTAAAATGAAATATATACATTTTTTTTAATAAATGGTATTCATAATATCTCATGAGGTTTACAAAGCTGGAAAGACTAGCTCCATGCTAGGCGTTACCATGACACCCCTCCCAACATGTATAACTGTGCCACTTAACCCCCTCCCATTATGGCTGCACTGAAATCAGTGTGAGTAGTCTGAGCAGTGTAAATCAAATAATATTATTACATTTAAAAAATATATATATAATATACTGTGTATATACACTATATTGCCAAAAGTATTGTGACGCCTGCCTATACACGCACATGAAATTCAATGGCATCCCAGTCTTAGTCCGTAGGATTCAATATTGCGCATTTGTGAGCATTTGTGAGGTCAGGCTCTGATGCGGACCAGAAGGCCTGGCTCACAGTCTCTGTTCTAATTAATCCCAAAGGTGTTCTATCGGGTAGAGGTCAGGACTCTGTGCCGGTCAGTCAAGTTCTTTCACCCCAAACTCGCTCATCCATGTCTTTATAGACCTTGCTTTGTGCACTGGTCCAAATCATTTAGTGGTGTGGGGATTATAGTGTGGGTGGTTTTTAAGGGGTTAGGCTTGGCCCCTTAGTTCCAGTGAGGGGAACTCTTAAGCCCCATACACACGCTCGGACAATCCGCGGACCAGGTCAGTCGGACTTTGTCCGACGTACTTTGTCCGATGTTGGCGTTGCGTACACACGGTCGGACTACGTTGTCGGAATATCCGGTCCGGAAGAACGTCGTGACGTAAGTCGTCGTCCACGAGATTACAAAAGGGAAGTTCAGCACCACGTCAGGCACCCGTTGGGCTCCTTCTGCTGATCCCGTGTTTATCGAGAGTTAGTGGTTTGGTGACTTAAGATTCGCGCTTCTCAGTTTTCTGACTCAGATCGTTACTGCTCTTCAGTTTGTGCTTGTCGTGCGTATCTGTTTATTAGTGCGTGTAGTCAGTTCGCATTTGTTGGTCATTGCGGCCTATATCTTGATATAGGACGCTTTGATTTGCACTGCTTATTGTCTGCTCGTTGCTGGTATTCACTTCGTTCTTTCAGGCCTTGCTGTTTATCGGTGCTTTCTGTTTGTCCGTTCTGACCAGCCGACCTTTTGTGACCTTCTGAGCGATGTTTCCCGTGCGTACTCGTCGCCGAGTTCGTGCTGTACGCGGAATTGGTGTCGGGCTTTTAGCTTTGACCCAAGACCCGTCCAGGAGTATGTGGACCAAGAATTGGTTGCTTCAGCGTGACCAGTTCTCGCACATGCCTTTGCTTCGTGAGATCCGGGAGAATAATCCTGATGATTTCAGGAACTTTCTCAGGATGACGGACCCCGATTTTCACCGTCTTTTGGCTTTGCTGACCCCCTTTATCAGCCGGCAGGATACCTGCATGAGACAAGCCATTACTCCGGAGCAGAGGCTTGTTGCCACGTTGAGGTACTTGGCGACAGGGAGAAGTCTTCAGGATTTGAAGTTCTCTTCAGGTATCTCTCCCCAGGCCCTGGGAATCATTATTCCAGAGACCTGTTCTGCCATCATTCAGGTCCTGCAGGAGGACTATATTAAGGTAACATTTCTACTTTACTATTCCCTTCTATGTATGCTCTGTTTGCTAATGACTTGTATTTTTGACCTCCTTCCCTAATTACCATGATTGCAATATGTTCTAATATGCTGTGCCCCTTTTCTCCTTCATGCATTTTTCCCTTCACTTACCTCACCAGCATGCTCTTCTGCCCCAATAGACACCTATGGCCTAGTCACTTAAGCAATGTCTTTTGTCTGCTGCATAGTATTGTTTGCCCCAAAACACCCCCTAAAATATGCACAAATGTTTGCTGTGTGGTTTACTTCATGTAGAGCCCCCTTTTTTTGTTCTTTTGGTGGGGGGGGGGGGCAAACTCATTAGGAACCCCCTCCCCCAACTGCTCTGTCAGATGGTACCAATCCTTTATCTGCTGGCTTTCCCAAGGTCCATACACACTATATACCTACCTCTTTATAGTGCGCATCTTTAGGGATGAATTCAGCAAAGCATGTAGTGCAAGGGACTGCCTCCATACATTCCATTTCCTATTTTTTTGTCTTCTTTCCCTCCTATTAGCTTGCTTGGTAATTTAATAATGTCACACTGTGCCTGCCTTTTTTGGGGGGGGGGGGGGGGGGTTGAAATGTTATTTTATCTTTCCTGTGGCCTGCCAATAGTGTTAAGTACAGAGGGTCTGGCCAAACTAGCCCACATTATTGAGCCATTTGCCAATCAATGAAGTGCAGAGGGTTAGCTGTCCACCACCCCCCCCCCAAAACCCCTAGTTATTGCCAATGGCCCATCAGAAGTGGGGGGATTGATGGGGGGGTGAGTAATCTGTGAAGGGGAGCCTCTACTTTTCTGTGCAAATACTTTCCAGCCTCCAATTTTAGACAATGCTCTTGTTCCAAGATGTTGATTGTCTAATCTGCTTGCAATGTTTAGGTGCAAAGTGACTAATTTTTTTTTCTTGTTTCACTCCACAGTTCCCTTCCACGCCACAGGAATGGCAGACTGTGGCCTCCCACTTTGCCAGCCGTTGGGACTTTCCTAACTGCGGAGGGGCAATTGATGGGAAACACGTCCGCATCGTCCCACCGCCCAACTCGGGGTCCTACTATTATAATTATAAAGGGTTTAATAGTGTAGTGATGTTGGCGGTGGTGTCGGCAACATACGAGTTTATGTATGTGGACGTGGGGATGAACGGCCGGATATCGGATGGTGGGGCCATTACGCACACGGAGTTCTACTGGCGTCTCCAAAGTGGCAGCCTGTGCTTGCCACCTCCAGAGGAGAATGCCGAAGGACTCCCCTTCGTCTTTGTCGCAGATGAAGCGTTTGCGTTGACTCCCCATGTGATGAGGCCGTTCCCGATGAGGACCCTCACCCCGGACCAGAGGGTCTTCAACTACAGGCTGTCCAGAGCCAGAAGAGTTGTGGAGAACGCTTTTGGCATCCTGGCCAGCCGCTTCCGCCTGTTCCTGACGCCATTTAACTTGGCGGAATACAAACTCAACCACATAGTTCTTGTCTGTTGCATATTGCACAACTTCCTCAAAAGACATAACAGGAACTATGTGGTGCCCGTTGGCCCAGATGTGGAGGGCCCTCCAAATGCCGAACTCACAGCCCTTCGAGTGGCACGTCCAGGCTTGCCCCCTCTAAATGCCCGTGTGGTCCGGGACCAATATATGCAGTACTTTGTGGGTAGGGGGGCCATTGCTCTGCCTGACGATGTGTGAGAGGCATTTTTTAATAAATCTGATATTTTAACCAACCTATGATTTCATGTCATTTCAGTCTTCTTTTTAGCTTATTTTACTTTGACATTTTTTCCCTTTGCCTTCGACAGTGGGAATGCACTTTCTGGGCAAAAGGAGGTAACAGTCTCTTCTTCCCAAAAAGATTATTCTCATGTTGTGTGTTTGCTACCTAATCTTTGGTCTAGAGAAGGTTTGTACTGCATAACTGACACCCAAAATACTCCTTTTCATCACCAGGTCTGACATGTGTGTATTCTCCAAAATGCTGTGCTCCGTGTTTTCGTACAAAGCACTGTGGGTGTCATTTACATAAGTCAAATCCGCTATGCTCTACAAGTGCATTGAAAAAGTTCCCCGGGAAAGAAAATTGGAGTGCAAAGTGGATTTGCCTTTAGTAAATAACACCCATTGCCCCCCATATCCTTTTCATTTTACATACATAATGCATTGTGTTTTTTAAATAAGGAAGCCACACATTTAGAAAAATAAAAGTTTACTAGGAAAACATTCCCAAGTGCGTTTACAATCTTCACGCCAAAACTGACAACATCTTGGTTATTTACAACATTGTTTACAAACATTCCGCAATTGGTAAAACCAGGCATGGAGCAAAACAGAACCTAGGAACTTGGAAAGTTCAACTTTGTAAAGTGAAGACAAGATCAGACATGACTATATGTTCAAAGTGTGTTTGATCTTGCCTTCATCACATGGGGGGGTCACCCCCGAAAAGTGGAAATTTGGAACATGCACACAATTTGGGACTGAAAATGGTCATTAGATGGTAAAACACATGCCTAGAAGCTTCAAAAGTGCCATTTTCCATCATGGGGATGAATGGACGTTTTTTGGGGGTGCAACCCCTTCACCACAACCACTTTCGTAGTTCGTAAAGTGTTTGCACCCCCAAAAAAACGTTGCCATTCATCCACCATGGTGGGAGCTAGCACATGTGGACACAATGTGTGCATGTTCCAAATTTCAGACAGTTTTTAAGTTGCAAATGTGTTCTGAAGCTGGCACAAATGTGTGTTAATTACTTGGTGCGTTTTCATATTTTTCCTAAAATATCAATGATGTTCTTCAATTTTTGTTGAACATCATTGATGTTTTGCTTTATGTAATCTAGATCTCTATTGCAGACCATTATCTCTCCGATGAGTACGTGGGCACTCTCTGTGGTAAAGTGCGATTTTTCTTCCACAACATCCACGTCACCTAAAAACCACAAACAAACAAAAATGGGGTGTTGGAAATGAGGCAGCCATACATGGATTAGCTTACCAGTAGCTGTGTTCTCCCACACTCACCTGTTGTGGTGACAATTTCTCCAAGTTCGATGATCTCTCCTTCCTCCTCCTCCTCCTCCTCTGCTTCTGCTCTTTCCCCTTTTTTGGTAGGTGTTGGTTTGGGGGTTTCCTCAGACGGCCCAAGTTTTCGCTCCCCTATGAGAATGTCCAAAAGGAAGATTTAGCAACACAAGCTATTGAGGGCAGAAATAGGAAATGACAAACATTGCTTGAAAGTGACGGACACTATTTTAGTTTGGCCAGTTACAAATGTCAACTACATGAATGAAGTCACTTTGTAAAGGTGCTAAACTGACTAGCTTTTTGGTAGAAGTTTGTGTGATGGAGACCCCCCTCTAGTATCCACTGGAGCACATGTGTGGAAAAGCATAATAAAAAGGGGGTTTGGGTGTCCCAGCACTAGTGCTCTAGAGTCCAGATGGGTAAACAGCTACTGAGTGACCTCTCCTTTACATTGAATAAATTGGCTTTACATTCTTGATGACATTTCTAGTGAGAACAAACTTCCTTTCCCCAAAAAAAACACCAAACATCGTATTATAAGTGGCCGAACGATCGAGGTTGCGTACGATCGAATGCACACACACACGACCATGACAGTGGCAGAAAGATCGAGGCTGAGTACGATCGAATGCACAGACGAACCTGAAAGTGGCCATTTTGGAATGTACAACTTGGTAAAAATCAAAACACAATGGAGCAGTATGCAAGCAAGAAATCAAACACAAAACACAACTACTTACTTTTTTGAAGAATTCTCTTGATCTTTCTGTACTGATCGGCCTCCCTCAGTTTCAGGTCTGACCAGCGTTTCCTGAGTTGCTCCTTGGATCGTTGTACCCCAAAATTATTGTACAGCCTTCTCACAACTTTAGACATGATCTTGGCCTTGCGGACATTGGGGTTGAGGTAAGGCCCATACTTCCCATCATAGTCGCTCCTCTTTAATATGTCCACCATCTCCAACATTTCTCCAAATGACATATTGGAGGCCTTGAATTTCAGGTTCCGGGATCGGGACGTTTCTGCCTCCGGACTTTCCTCGTCCTCCTCCTCGTTGGTGGGATATTTGTGGCGCACCTGCTGTGTCCCCGCCATGTGCTCTCCCCACTACGCCGTAAAGAGAAGGGGTGGGGAATAGACGAGAAAGATCGTCAGGGGCGGGCGGAGTTTGAAGCATGCGCAGTGTATATAAAACGTCACACGCCTGTGTCGTAGCCACGATCTGGGAGACGAGGGGAGAGAAAACTCACACGAGACGATCGCTACAAACGAAGGTACAATTTAACGTTGGTACATAACTAGCCTAGACTGATTTGAACTTGAGGCTTCTTTATGGAGAAGATTAGGAGAGTTTAGCCTGACATAATTTATAGGGTTTGGTGTGTTGTTGTGTCTTGCAGAGATTGATATGAAGGGATTCAACGACATGAGTTTTCTCCCCCTCTTCATTGCCAAATACAGGGATTTTCCCATATTGTGGCAGGGTATACACCCACATTACACCAACAAACCAAAGAGGCACGCAGCCCTGGAGGAACTTGTGGAATTTGTCAAGCCAAGGTTCCCCACGGCAACTGTTGATGATATTAGAAAGAAGATTGGCAGCCTGAGGAGTGCGTATATCAGGGAGAGGAAGAAGGTCGTGAAGTCTGAGGAAACTGCAACTTCAGCAGATGAGGTCTATGTCCCCAAGCTCTGGTACTATCAGAGTCTCCATTTTCTGAAGGACCAGGCTGATGTCACGGAGCCAACCTCAACTCCTCCTTCCACGCTTCCTTGCGCACAGCCCACCCCTGATGAGGCTTCCGAGGAGCAACCTGGGCCTTCCAGTATGGAAGAGGTGGAGGAGCCCAGCTTGTTCCAGGTATAGTAGTTTTGTTACCATTTATGGGAATAATGAATGATGTTCACTTAATTCAGGATCGCCAATTGCTTAGTTCCTAACGTGTTTGACATATCAACAGACAGTGGTGTGGGAGACATTTGGGGCCAGAATCTAAACTGCTGGGCTGAGAATTGTATGGTTTTCTATTTGTAAACATTTTGCACCAGTCACTAGATGAGAATTGTGTGTGTTTGATGAACAAATAACTGAAACTATGTCCCTTTTTCCTACACAGGAAGACCTCAGCCAGGAGGTGGCTGTGGAAGGTGGCAGTCAGGAGGAGGCAGGGGTTAGTGGCAGCCACCAGCTGGGTAGTGGCAGCCAAGAGGGGGCTAGGCCTCGGAGCCTGACTGACACCCAAACCCCTCCCCTCCGCCCTCCGTACAAAAGGGCGAGAAGGGGGGGTTATGCGGCACAGTCAGCGCTCCGGATGATCAGAGAGGCTTCAGACTCCCTACATGCCACACCCGCCGACGAGGAGACCTTTGGCTCGGTGGTTGTCACAAAAATGATGGGTATGGAGGTGGGGCAACGCAACATGTGTGAGGGGCTCATCCTCCATGTCCTAAATAAGGGTAGGGCTGGGGAGATGACCCCAGTCACACATGTTTGCCATAGTTACCATGCTCCGCCTCCTCCTCCTCCTCCTCCTCCTTCTGCCACCCCACCAGCACGACAGCCACAGCGTGGAAGGAAGCGTGGAAGGAAGACCTGAGAGTGACGACCTGCAATCAGTCTGGTGTGAGAGAAGATGGAGCCTCTTGTAGTACCAGAGCCTGGGGACCTAGATGGCATCTGCTGCAGTTCCGGATACTTTGGACTTCACGACCAGATTGCACTCCCCTTAATATACGTACTCCTCAGGCCCCCAATTTTCTACGCTTGGACAATGATGGTTGCCGTGGGGGGCCAAGACTTTGCAAATTCCCCAAGTTTCACCATGGCTGCGTTCCTCTTTGGTTTGTTGGTGTGACCTAAATAAAGGTTTTTTTGATTTGAAATAATCATTGACTATTGTGTTTTACTTTGCTACAATGACAGTTTTTCTTTGAGTAGGCTGGTACATTTCACTAATCCTAAAGTAGAATTAACAAGGGGCAACAACAACAAACAACCTCCTAGTAAATTTAAGCAAGAAATACAAATGTAAATAATGTGTTTTTGGTAATTTGAGACACACAACCCCCCACCAAAAAAAAAAAAAAAAAACATTCAAATATGTATTCCCCAAAAAAAAAAAAAAAAAGACAAATCATGGTAAAAAAATAACAAAGATTCTTTTCCGTTCAGAGTAAAAATAAACATGTAGTGTATAAATGCTGCAAAGTAATAAAGAAGTAAGTTTGTGAGAAGTGCGGGTGAATAGGAGCAGCTAAAACATGTCATTCTTGTTGCATTGTAAAGAAAAAGAGAATGCGCTGCATTAAAGACATTTTAACATTGCAGCGTGACGAATGTGCTGTGTCGATTAGGAAAGGTAGTTTTACCTGACCGAGCGCTTCCGTCACAGAATTTCTTCTGAGCATGCGTAGCACTTTGTCCGTCGGACAAGCGTACACACGCTCGGATTTGGTGTGATCGGACCGGGTTGACGGGAAATCTTTCCAGCAGGAGATAAGACTTTGTCCGACGGACAAACCGACGAACACTGTCCGATGGTGCATACACACGGTCTGATTTTTCAACAACCTTGTCCGATCGGACCAAATTGATGAAAAAGTCCGACCGTGTGTATGGGGCTTTAAGGTGTTAGAATACCAAGACATTTTGGACAATGTCATTCCCTTCCAACTTTGTGGGGGATGGCCCCTTCCTGTTTCAACATGACTGTGCACCAGTGCACAAACAAGGTCCATCCGACATTGGTGAGTGAGTTTGGGGTGGAGGAACTTGATTTGCCTGCAGAGTCCTGACCTCAACCCGATAGAACACCTTTGGGATGAATTAGAGCGAGCCAGTCCTTCTCGTCTATATCAGTGCCTGACCTCACAAATGCGCTTCTGGAAGAATGGTCAAACATTCCCATAGACACACTCCTAAACCTTGTGAACAGCCTTCCCAGAAGAGTTAAAGCTGTTATAGCTGCAAAGGGTGGACCAACTCAATATTGAACCCTTTCGGACTAAGACTGGGATGCCATTAAAATTCATGTGCGTGTAAAGGCAGACTTCCCAATACTTTTGGCAATATAGTATATATGTATATATATATATATATATATATCTACCAAATGTTTAAATATATTATTATATATTCAAATTATATATTCAGAAATGTGTTTGTGATAAAGTGACATCCAGCAAGGATTTATGGAAGACTTTTTTTGCCAGAACAACCTGTTCTACAAGGAAGTAAGTGAGAAATCCGATGGTGGAAGACCAGTGGACAAAGGTTGTCTAGATTTTGCTAAAGCTTTTGATACTGTACCTCTAAAATAATAGAAGAGGGAATCTAATCTCTAAAATAAGGTCTCTTGGAAATGGTGAAATGGTATATACATTAATAGGAAACTGGTTACATGAATGGGTAGTGATAAATGATAAATTACTTAAATGACATTCAGATTCACTGAATGGTCTAAAGTTGTGAGTGGTGTGCCCCAGAGTTTTGTCTTCGGGCATTGCTGTTCAGTTTGTTTAGGGATGATATACAGAATTAAATCAAGAGTTCGGTTTCAGTGTTTGCTGATGATACCTTAACCTCCCTGGCGGTATGATTATGTCTGATTTTAGAATTCCAAAGCGGTACATTGTTTTGCATGGAAATTTGGCATTTTATATTATAGGCCTGTAATTCTTAGGAATAACTTACTTAAATCTGTCCAAACAAGAGTCTAGTAGACATCCCAGGTATGAAAAAGTTTGAAACACAAAATCATACATTATAATATAATAAATAACTATAAAACATAACAAATAATAATAATATAATAATAATACATTTTATTCAATAAATGTTATTCAATAATGTAATCAAATCAAAAACATTGAAATTTGTCCAAACAAGGGTGCAATATTACTAGTCACTGCATATTGGTTTAGTAAACATCCCGGGTATCTACAAAATCAACTGAAACTTCAAAAGGAGATATATGGCTCTGATCCTAATATGAAGAATTTTGATCTATTAATGGCCGCTCAAAGGGATCTGCAACTACATATAATAGAAATAACCAGATTAGATTTATAAAAAAATAGGCAGAACGTTTTTGAACAGGGAGATAGAAATGGAAGGTTCTGTAACAATGTTAGCACAACAAGATTATCCAGCTACACTTATATCTGAAGTCAGAACTCCTGAGGGGAAAACGGTTTCTAACCCAGAAGAAACTTTAGAGACTTTTAAGCAGTTCTATAGCTCTTTAAACACCTCTGCTCTCCCCCTGACTTCCATCCAGGGGAGCTGTCAATCCTTTTGGATCGGATAGCGGTAGGATGGCTGTCGGGTAGGGAGAGAGAGGCATTGGTTCGACCTATTACTAATGAAGAGATCCAGAAGGCTATAAATACTTTTCTGAGTGAAAAGACTCTGGGTCTGGATGGACTCCCTATTGAACTGTATAAAAATTATGGAGATATTTTAGCGCCAAAATTGTCGGTGGTATATACAAGGGGGTTACTAGAGGGGTCTCTTCCAGATTCAATGAGATATGCACACATAGTCCTTAGTCATAAGGAAGATAAGGATCCAAAATGATGTGCTTCTTATAGGCCAATAGCTTTATTAAATGTTGATTTTATGATTTTAAAATATTGGCGAAGATACTCACCTTAAGTATTCAACCCCTGTTAACATCTATTATTGACTCAGATCAGACGGGATTTATGCCTCAAAGAACAAAAGATATTAATTTATGTAGATTACACACTAATGTACATGTCTAACATATAAATGAAGGCTCCAGAACGGTTGCCTCATTGGATATAGAAAAGGCCTTTGACACTGTCGAATGGCCTTTTCTATGGGAAATACTTAGAAGGATGGGATTCTCATTGGTGTTTATCTCATGGTTGCAGAAAATATATCGAAATCCCATGTGAGTGGTCAAGCTGGGAGGAAGGTTGTTAGCCCCTTTCCAGCTATATAGGGGGACGCGATAGGTTGTCCTCTCTCTCCAACTCTCTTTGCGATAGCAATAGAGCCAGTGGTAGAGGCTTTTCGGACTACTCCAGATATTCGGGGACTTTGAATTGGAGGGTTGGATGAGAGGCTAGCCCTATATGCAGACGATATGCTGCTATTCCTGGAGGATGCTGGTTCATCATTACAGGGAGCTTTGGACCTGGTGAATATATATTCAGGGGTTACAGGGTTTAAGGGGAATTGGAATAAATCTTTGCTGTTTGCTATTGATCCGGAGCAACAGGCGAGGGCATCTTTGAATTTGCCATTAAAATGGATGATGGAATTTAAATATTTAGGGATAGTAATTTAACGACAGATTTGTGATTTTGTGCCACTTAATTTAACCCCAATAGTTCAGGAGGTTAGGAAAAATTTTAAATCATGGGAGACCCTACCTTTGTCGTTACTAGGGCAGATAAATTTAATAAAAATGAAGATCCTTCCAAAATGTTTATATATATTTCGAAATTCTCCACAGTGGTTGCCAAAATCTTTGTTTAAACAACTTCATAGTATCCCTACTTCATTTCTATGGAGGAACCAGTCACCTACATAAAAACTTACCTCACTTATGCACACCTTTGTGCAAGGGGGATTGGCGTTTCCAGATTTTCAGAAATATTATTTTTCAGCACAGCTGGTAATGGCAGTAGGATGGCTTAATCCAGATAAATATAAGCCCTCTACAATGTTAGAGGCAGCGGTGGTACATTCCATTGAGGCACTTGAAGCATTTTTGTTTTGAGGCTTGAAAGCCCCATATAATTTGACTCCCTTAATGGTAACAACTATTAGGGCGTGGAGAATATGGCTAGCTTGTGTAAAATATCCCGGAATTACTATGTCACTGAATACCCCCTTGTGGGGGAATCCCCAGTTACCCCAATTGAGCTCCGTTCAAGATCCAGGTGCCTGGGCTAAATTTAAGGTTAAAACTATAGACCAGGTAGTGCAGAGAGGAAATGTGAAACCCTTTGTAAGATTAATGGAACAGGGGAATATCCTGCATAATTATCTTTTCCGCTATATGCAACTTTCTCACGCCCTTTCGGCTCAAATCCCACAAGGTCTCCCCCAACTTATAGAGTCTGGGCTAGAGCAGGTAGTTAGAATGAAACTAATAAAGAAACCCATATCAGCTCTATGTACCCACCTTTTGACAGTATCTCTATCCGATATGAGGGAGCTCCGGTCAAGATGGGAGAGGAATATCCCAGAGTTAGAGAAAGACGATTAGGAAGATATATAGGGATTCCCCTTTCAGACACTGTTCTCTTTACGAAATAAACTCATACAATTTAAGATAACACATCTTATTAGCTTATTATACACTATATAGACTACATAAAATAAGTCCATCAAATTCTCAGAACTGCTGGAGATACGGACAGGTTCCAGGAGATTTTATTCATGTATTCTGGACCCGCCCAGCTATCAGCATGTTCTGGGTAGGAATCATAGACGTGATTGTGGCAGTTACATCTGTCGCTGTAGAACAGAGCGTGGTGATTTCTCTCTTAGGATTAGAGGAAAAAAATAGTTATGCAGTGGCATAGAGAACACAAATAAGCCTTTTACTTATCTAGGCGAGAAAGACAATTGTATTAAACTGGAAAAAAAAACGACTCCACCATCACTAGCCTTTTGAGAATATCTAGTAAATAGTAATTTACCTCTATATAAAGATACATATTGTAACAGAGGAAATAAAAAATAATATGAGAAAGTTTGGTCTAGTTGGATAGCAGATCCTACAACTGCATCGGAGTCTATGGACTAAACATAAAGGAATAGGAATAAGGTTGAGAAGATAGACGGGAGTGAACATGTGGGAAGTCTAGAGAGCAATAACATGAAGCAATTTAAGATAAGAAAGAGATGGGGTATACAAACCACACCAAGGGATGAGTTGATTGGGGGAGAATGAGACTCTTGTGGTAATGTAAATGTGGATATAATAAAGTATATGCAGAGGCTCCTGCGTGAGCTCAAAATAGAGTCTGAATGTATGTATTTTTAAATGTATTTTGAAAAAAGCAATAAAGAACTTTATAAATAAAAAAAAAATGAAAAATTTTAAAACGTGGGACTGCACAAATTCCGATGTCACAATCAGGACAATGGAACCTGGGTTTCCTTTCGGATTTTCTTTCCACTGTCATCACGATTCGAGCAACAAACCACGCATATGCTTGTAGGTGCTGAATTTCTCTCATTTGGTGGGATGTAGTCCATGAAGTGACGACCGGTCAGGCGTTCCGGGCTGACAACGCCAGCAGCACGACGTCCAGCTCTATTCACAGCCATTGGTGTTTGGTGGTTCACAAAGATCATTTTTTTTTGAGCAGAATGTAGGCATTCCACGAGCAGTGCTCAAGAAGATGCCTGAAGATCTCCTTGTAGTACTTTTTTTGCTGTTTCCTCATTGCTGGATAGAATGTCATTGCTTGGTCGGCTCTGTCAACACCTACCATAGTGTTATTGTAGTCTATCACTACTTGTGGCTTCATGATTTCTTTTCCACCTTTTGTGCATACCATAACAGTGGAGGTATTATGGACTGTACTCATTAGGCACACATCTTTCTTGTCACACCATTGCAGTGCCATAATTTTGCCTTTCTGCCAGGCAACCATTCCTCCAGTCTTCAGCTTCTTATTGCCAAACATTGGCAGCATGTCGCGCCGGTTGGCACTAACGGTTCTATAGGCATCCGTTTTTTTCTTCAGAAGAAATTCATAAAGTTCAGGAGATGTGTAAAAGTTGTCGATTGTTACGCAATAGCCCTGATTTAGCCATGGCTCAATCAGTGAAAGAATGGAAGATGTTGCCATGCCATAGTTGCTGTATTTTGAGTTGAATTTTGTTCCTTTCCCAGTGAATAGGACTGAATTTCAAATGTAGCCAGTTGACGATTTGCATAGCATGAAGGATTTTAAGCCAAATCATGCTCTCTTTGATGCAATGTATTGTATCCAACTGAGCCTTCCCTTGTAGGCCATTAGACTTTCATCTATGCTAATATCTCTTTCTGGCACATAGTTCCGATGGAAATTTTTTAGAATCATTTGAGATACTTCCCAAATTTTCTTGAGTTTTGGTGCAGGATGCGTAGTTTCATCAAATTCTTTGTTGTTTTCAAAGTGTAAGTATTTCATTATCAGGGAAAATCTGTATTTTGCCATGACCGTGCCAAAGAATAGAGTGTCAAGTAATTTATTAGTTGTCCAATACCACTTCTGCAGGGGTTTCCCCACCACTCCTTGAAGTATTATTAGGCCCAGAAATTTCCAAATGTCTTCTTTGGTCACTGGTTCCCACTTTCTACTTTTTAAAAACTTCCGATGCGTAGTAGCTTGTTGCTCTTGGTAGCGGGTACTACCAGGTGCTCCAGTAAATGGGAATCCTGGGGGCTCTGTGTGATCCATGCTGGTCAAAAAACACTTTGATGTAGAGGCATGCTTTTTGGATGCCATCGTCATTCTCAAGTTTCCAAGTTTCTAAAGCATTGCACCAACAATCATCAGATCTTGGGTGCCATGCAGCACTCCTGAAGACTTGTCAGTGCATCTGTCTGCTCGCACCTCATACGGGCAGGCAGATACGCACTGACAGGAAGAGAGAATTAACTACAAGCTGAGAGCTGCACTTTTGGGACTTGTCATTTTCCAATTCTATTTGAATTTTTGGGAAATGGTTATATTCCTTCTATTATATTCTATTGTTTTTTTTTATTCTATTCTTTTCTATTCTATTATAGTCTATTCTATTTTTTTTCTATCCTATTATTTTATTATGTATATAAATTCAAATTTATTCTATTTGAAATTCGAATTTCAGAAGATGGTTATATTCTTGCTATGTTATTATATTCTATTCTATTTGTTTCTATTATATTCTAGTCTATTCTGTTCTTTTATTTTCTATTTTGTTCTGTTTTACTCTATTATATTCTATTCTTTTATTTTCTGTTATATTCTTTTCTATTCCATTATTTTTTTTTTCTATTCTATTCCATTTTTTTTAATTCTATTTGATTCTCTTTGGAAGTTGGAAAACTGTTCGAATTTGAAAACTATTCGAATTTGAAAAGTATTCAAAAACTATTCAAATTTGAATTTTGTCTGAATTTATTTTTTTCGTTATTTCGGATTTGTTTAAATTAGGTACTATTGTAATTCGGAACGAAACGAACCACACATGTCTACTACAGGGTAGTAGGAGTGAGATCTGCACTCATTCATTCAATAAACTGAATACAGGGGGTCCCAGAGTTACGAACTCGTTAGGGACTGCCCGCCTGTACTTAAGTCGGAAATGTTCGTAAGTCGGCCGCGCATGCGCAGACCGCCAAATACGGCCATTTCCGGACATTTCCGATGTTCCGTCTAATGCCGTTCTGCGAATGCGCGGCAAATTACGGACATTTCCGAAGTTTTCCGGCATTTTCCGAGGCTCCGAATGGCCGCGCATGTGCAGAACGGCCGGAACATGGCGGAAAAGGGCGGAGGGTCCCCGCAGCGCCCCGTTCGTAAGTAGGGGATGTTCGTAGGTCGGGCGTTTGTAAGTCGGGGACCCCCTGTACAATTCTTGGCACACTTCATTCATCACTGCAAACAGACCCTCTCGGTAGCTTTAGCATAACATGATTAGCAATACTGAACCCAACCCAAAAATTTTATTTTTTAGAAAATGAAGTATTAACTAAGCCAAGTGGCAACTGATACATTTGGTAGGTGTTAACAAGATGACTAAATGTGCCACACATTTACAAATCTGTATAACCAATGGACAGAAAATTGCAATGTTTGCTCTAAAAACATATTACTCAGTTAAATCAATAATGGGGCAAAAATGTTTGGTATTAGCCTTTTCAAATCATTCCATACGATTATCACAAGTCCTCTGCCACAGTTTATTCATTTATACCCCATGGTAGATGTGCTTGTGTTTTTTAATGGTAACACTTAGTGGTTTTGTATTTGTACATGTTTTCTTTTCTTTATAATGGCCGGGTTTAAAAAATAAAAATCATTTTCCTTTTTTTAGTTAAAGTGGTCCTAAAGGCATAAGGCTTTTTACCTTCCTCCCAGCCCACCTAAATACTTACCTGGCTCCTCTTTTGATCCAGCGTTGTGTCCAGGAGCAGCAGCGCTGCTCTCTCTCTCTCACCATTGGCTCCCGCTGCTGTCAATCAATCAAATCCTGTGCGGAGGAAGTGGGAGGTGGGGTGGGGCCACGCTGTGTGTGGCTGTGGACACATACATCCTGGCTCAGGGTTGAGCCCCTACATCTGCCCTCATAGCAAGTGGGGGCAGGCACAGAAAAGGAGGAGCCAAGAGTGCACACAGGGGGCCCCAGAAGAGGAAGTTCAGGGCTGCTTTGTGCAATGGTATAATAAGGTACGTATAACGTGTCTTTACAACCGCTTTAAATATAAAATATTGCAAATGAATAACATGTAATCATTCATCCAGCTAGCAGGTGGAGCTCTCAGTTGTTTACAGAAGTCAGTATACAGTGGTGTGAAAAAGTGTTTGCCCCCTTCCTCATTTCCTGTTCCTTTGCATGTTTGTCACACTTAAGTGTTTCGGAACATCAAACCAATTTAAACAATAGTCAAAGACAACACAAGTAAACACAAAATGCAATTTGTAAATGAAGGTGTTTATTATTAAAGGTGAAAAAAAATCCAAACCATCATGGCCCTGTGTGAAAAAGTGATTGCCCCCTAAACCTAATAACTGGTTGGGCCACCCTTAGCAGCAACAACTGCAACCAAGCGTTTGCGATAACGTGCAATGAGGCTTTTACAGCGAGCTTGCAGCCCAGCAGCTCAGGAAAGGGGAAAAGAGCACCCCTCCTCCTGAACCATACCAGGCCACATGCCCTCAACATGGGGGGATTCTTTGGGGTAGAGGGAGCTCTTCACCACAACCCTGGCCAGTTGTGGTGGGGGTCTGCGGGCAGGGGACTTATCAGAATCTGGAAGCCCCCTTAAAAGATCCCAGATCCCGGCTCCCCATGTGAATGGGGTAGATAATATCCCTAGTCATTCACCAAAAAAAAGCGTAGTATAGATAAGCAGTTTTTGATAGACATGGGAGCCGTCAAAAAATTTGTTTTGTTTCGTTCCGTTCTGTTTCGTATAAAAAAAAATCGTAATTCGTAATTCGTGTACGAAATTTAATTCGGATTCGTACGAAATACGAATTTCGTACGAATCGTTACGAATCGTTAATTTGGATAACGAATAACGACACTCTACGAATAATAACAAAATATCAGAAAACGTATTAACGTTATATAACACAAGTCTATTCTTCACCAATCACTCAGAGGAAATAAGAAATTTCGTTTACGAATACGTACAATCGTTAATTTGGATAACGAATAACGACACTCTACGAATAATAACAAATTATTCGAAAACGTATTAACGTTACATAACACAAGTCTATTGTTCACCAATCACTCAGAGGAAATGCGAAATTTCGTTTACGAATACGTACGAATCGTTACGAATCGTTAATTTGGATAACGAATAACGACACTCTACGAATAATAACGAATTATGCGAAAACTTATTAACGTTACATAACACAAGTCTATTGTCTATTGTTCACCACTCACTCAGAGGAAGTACGAAATACGAAATTTCGTATTTCGTACTTCCTCTGAGTGATTGGTGAACAATAGACTTGTGTTATGTAACGTTAATACGTTTTTGGATAATTCGTTATTATTCGTAGTGTCGATATTCGTTATACTGAATCTCGAATTCATTCGAATCATTCGTTATATCCGCTATAATTTCTTTCATATTAGTTGAAATTAGTTATTTGGTAGTTTGGATTCGGATAATTTGGATCCGAAATTCGTAAACGAAATTTCGTATTTTGTACAGAATTCGTATTCGTAAAAATTCGTAATTCGGATTCGTACGAATTTCGAAAAATTCGTATGGATTTCCGATTCGTACGAAACTAATCGCACATGTCTAGTTTTTGACAAGTCCTTAAAACAGCACACTGACCTGCCGGGCTGCATGCTTGGATAAGGGTCTATGTATGTATTTTGGGGGGAACCCTATGCCATTTTTTAAAAATTTTGGTGTGGTGGTTCCTTTCAAAATTCATACCAGACCCGAATGGCATCGCTGTTTTTTCCCTGATTTTTTTAATGCTGGTAATTATTTTTGTTACATTAAACTGTCAGTGGGGAACCCTGCTGACAGCTGATGACTCATCGGTTGTTAAGGACACAGCGGAAGCCTGCTCCTTAACAATCAGCTATTTACACTGTTTGTTAAGGACGCTGGCTACTGCTGGTGGAAAATTACTGCAGGCTTTCGCTACTACAATACCGCATGACTTCATAAAATAGTGCATGTAGTATTTTAGTAGCATTTTTTTGTGAATGCCAAAAAACTTTTTGAAAAATGTTGTGCGGTATCTTACAGCATACTCGGATGCAGTAAAATACTGCTTTGTGAATAGAGCCCAGTATACTGGTCCTTTGTTTGGAAGGTTTTAAGACTCCTGCTCTATACTAACATAAAACAGAAGTATATTGCCTCCCATTCTCTTACCACAAAGTAAAAGTGTATCTATCACTTTCACTATATACAGTATATGTTTAACCGCTTCAGCACCGCCCACCGTCATATGACGCCCACAAGGTGGATCTACCATCCTGGGTGGGCGTCATATGACGTCCTCGGATTCCCGGCCGCCTGGGGGGCGCGCGCGCCCGCGGCATCGCTCGGGACCCGGTGCGAGTGCCCGGCGGCCGCGATGTCCGCTGGGCACCCGCGATTGCCCGTTAAAACAACGGGACCGGGCGGGACCGTGGAGCTGTGTGTGTAAACACACAGCCCCACGTCCTGTCAGCGGGGAGGAGACCGATCATGTGGTCCCAGTACGGAGGAACACATGATCGGTCTCCTCCCCTTAAGTCCCCTCCCCCTACAGTTAGAATCACGTCGCTTAGGGAACACATTAACCCCTCCAGCGCCCTCTAGTGTTAACCCCTTCCCTGCCAGTCACATTTACACAGTAATCATTGCAATTTTATAGCAACGATCGCTGTGTAAATGTGAATGGTTCCAAAAATGTGTCAAAAGTGTCCGAAGTGTCCGCCGCAATGTCGCAGTCATGAAAAAAAATCGCAGATCCCCGCCATTACTAGTAAAAAAAAAAAAAAAAAAAAAAAATTCAATAAATCTATCCCCTATTTTGTAGACGCTATAACTTTTGCGCAAACCGATCAATATACGCTTATTGCGATTTTTTTTACCAAAAATATGTAGAAGAATACGTATCGGCTTAAACTGAGGAAAAAAATAGTTTTTTAAAAAAAAAAATGGGATATTTATTATAGCAAAAAGTAAAAAATATTGTGTTTTTTTTTCAAAATTGTCGCTCTTCTTTTGTTTATAGCGCAAAAAATAAAAACCGCAGGGGCGATCAAATACCACCAAAAGAAAGCTCTATTTGTGGGAAAAAAAGGACGTCAATTTTGTTTGGGTGTAACGTCGCACGACCGCGCAATTGTTAGTTAAAGCGACGCAGTGCCGAATCGCAAAAAGTGCTCTGGTAAGGAAGGGTGTTTAAAAGCCCTGTATTGAAGTGGTTAAAGGAAACCTTTGCTCATTTGTAGACATAATCAAATGGAGGCATTTGTGCAGAAAAGATTTTGGATGTCCTTCAAGTATCAAATGAAAGATAACACTTCTGGTCTAGAGACACTTCTGTGTGAATGGTGCACTAATATGATAGTTAGACACAAATGTGCACATTATTGTGGTGAAGACAGTAAAGTAAAAGGTTGCATTACATTAAATTTGGGCAGAGGGGGCTCAGTGATCCCACTAATTGGTATCACCTATTACAATAAGTACCTCTAGTCGTTACACTCAAGAACATTCTAACCTGGATGGCCTTCCATGAATATAGGAGTGTAGGGGTGTACCCCATGTTAGCAGAGCCAAGGTGCAAGATATAGTCCTAGCCTTCCCCATCAGGCCAGTGACAGATGTTTTCCCAGTAGTGAGCTCCCTAATAATGCCTTATTAAAATACATACAGTATGTTTGGATCAGGTGGGAGCAAATGCAGCAAGTTGTTGCTAGGTGAATGCACAAAGGTTGTGTGTGAAGACTGTCTGGAGGAGAAAGACAAGGGCCTGAAGTGAGAGGCTAGAGCATCAGGACTGCAAGTGTAAGCCAGTAGACCGATGAATGTGTACTTCTTTGGTGATAAGAGAAATGCTGAAAAAAGCCCTGTGAGGGAAATCCATTGATTTTTATTCTAACGTCTTTTTTATAAAATGTGTCAAGAAAAGCCCTAAAAAAAGATTTAAAATAGTGGTTATGTCCTTAATGTGCTCCTCTTCGAAGATGGTTCTCACAATACCCATAGAGGATACAGTATATACTATTATAATAATAACAGTATTAAAAACTTTTCAGCACTAAATATTGTTAAAAGATACTAATAAATATTACCGTATAGTATGAAGCACACAGATTCTATTTTTTTTAGGTCTGTAAATGATGGGCCATATTTATAAAGCAGTGAATGTGACATTACCAAACATTTACTGCAATTGGATCAATCACTGTAATTTCAAAACACATGCAACCTGCAGTGAAAGTTTGATGAATGTAACATTCACTGTTTTGTAAGTAGTGTATACCATATATTTTTTTTACAATGCATATAAAACCTTATTACAGTTCAATAATTCATGTATTTGTATACTTCAATACAGGATACAGCCGTGGTACTGGTGTCACAGAGCTTAATGGGTTTCCCTAAAAAAGCTATTTCCTTTCAGACTGCATCTCTCTATTTAGAAGACTGCATGGTGCTGTACTGAGTGTAGGTGAGTTCTTGTGACTTATTCAGCTAATTAGAGTCTGAGCTGCAAAGCATTTGAGATTATCCTGGTAAAAGTTAGTCTAGAGCTCCACATGTACACATGTATATATGAAATATTCATATGCAATTGTATTTATTTACCTTTTTAAGACAATAAAAAAAAAAAAAAATTGTCATTCTAAATCATAAATGCATAACGTAATTTCATACAAAAACACTATATTTTCCCCATAAAGTAACCCTGCCACTTGAATTAAAAAAAAAACATAGCCCGAAGAACCCTCAGAAGAGGTTGAGTACTTATCTTCTCAGTGGGCAGCAAATAAAATCTTTTTATCTCTTGCAGAGCTTGGAGCACCACTCTGTAGTGACAAAGCGAGGAACCACAGCACTCAGTGGAGGAAACACTATACCACACACCTGGAAGTGTCAGATCACAGGAGTACTCTTAATTATGCAAAAGGGAGAATAATTTACTGGCTGCTAATTAGAAAGGTAAGTATTCACCTTCTTATTTTACGGGATTCTTCTAGCTGAATTTTCTTTAAATAAGCAACAAGGTGATTTCAAAGAGAATCTGTTGCCCAGAAATCACAAGTAATACATTGGTTCAAAGTCCACCATTGTGTGGATTCATTTTTCACTTTGCAGATTCAACACACAGAGCACTGCTGAGACTTTCAACGCTATGTGGTTCCATAAAGGCTGCTTTCTGCAAGAGTATACGAAATAAAATAAAATACACCAAGTCTGCCAATTTTTTTTACTGCTAATTACTTGATAATGGCAGCATGAGTTTAAAAAGTAAAAACAATTTCTGCAGTGTTTCAGACCACTCCACAACTCTGTGAACTATCTTGACGTGTGACAGATTTGCTTTAATCTCAAGCTCTGTAAAGCTATGACTCAACCCATCTTTAGAAGAATGTGAAGACTCATTCTCGGTAGCCTACATGTGTCAAAAGGATCCAGTGCACACAGAAGCCATGATCTACCAGGGCCAAGCTAAGAAACTAACAAGTAAACATTATCCCATTTAAATTACTAGCAAATTATGTAATGGGATGAAATATTAATTGAACAACTGTCCTAGAGGTTGCTATTATTCTGGTGTTTGTTATGCAGTTATTTAGACCTTCTATTTTGCCTTGACCTTGCTGGAACAAGGGTATATTCCAGTCAGCATAATGCTTTATCTTTGAAAGCTACAATCAATAAGGATAATTAATGATGCCTGCTGCAATGATAGGCTCAGCAATCATTATACCACATTAATCCGTGCAGTCAGACTGAGGTCAAGGCCATTTAAATCATTTACAGTGGGGCGGGGAAATTCAAATATAACAGCAATATACATCCAGGGACATAACCTTATTCCCTATTTAAGAGTGATTTCAATAACCATTACAAGTAGAGAAAACATGGAAAGCAATGTGTAGGTCTTTAGCAGCTTCAATGAAATCCACAGGGTTAGGACCAGGCGTATCAACGCTTCTTTTGGATACCAAGCTCCAGAGACAGTTAATAGCACAATGTTGACATGATTACAAACTGCAGCTCAACAGGTTGTCAGACTAAAATGAAATATATACATTTTTTTTAATAAATGGTATTCATAATATCTCATGAGGTTTACAAAGCTGGAAAGACTAGCTCCATGCTAGGCGTTACCATGACACCCCTCCCAACATGTATAACTGTGCCACTTAACCCCCTCCCATTATGGCTGCACTGAAATCAGTGTGAGAAGACTGAGCAGTGTAAATCAAATAATATTATTACATTTTAAAAATATATATATAATATACTGTGTATATACACTATATTGCCAAAAGTATTGTGACGCCTGCCTATACACGCACATGAAATTCAATGGCATCCCAGTCTTAGTCCGTAGGATTCAATATTGCACATTTGTGAGCATTTGTGAGGTCAGGCTCTGATGCGGACAGGAATGCCTGGCTTACAGTCTCTGTTCTAAGTAATCCCAAAGGTGTTCTATCGGGTAGAGGTCAGCACTCTGTGCAGGTCAGTCAAGTTCTTTCACCCCAAACTCACTCATCCATGTCTTTATGGACCTTGCTTTGTGCACTGGTCCAAATCATTTAGTGGAGTGGGGATTATAGTGTAGGGTGGTTTTTAAGGGGTTAGGTGGTAGCATACCAAGACATTGTGGGGGATGGCCCCTTCCTGTTCCAACATGACTGTGCACCAGTGCACAAACAAGGTCCATCCGACATGGGTGAGCGAGTTTGGGGTGGAGAAACTTGATTTGCCTGCCCTCAACCCGATAGAACACCTTTGGGATGAATTAGAGCGAGCCAGTCCTTCTCGTCCATATCAGTGCCTGACCTCACAAATGCGCTTCTGGAAGAATGGTCAAACATTCCCATAGACACACTCCTAAACCTTGTGAACAGCCTTCTCAGAAGAGTTAAAGCTGTTATAGCTGCAAGGGTGGGCCAACTCAATATTGAACCCTTTCGGACTAAGACTGGGATGCCATTAAAATTCATGTTCGTGTAAAGGCAGACTTCCCAATACTTTTGGCAATATAGTAAATATGTATATATATATAAATATATATATATATATATATATATCTACCAAATGTTTAAATATATTATTATATATTCAAATTATATATTCAGAAATGTGTCTGTGATAAAGTGACAACCAGCAAGGATTTATGGAAGACTTTTTTTGCCAGAACAACCTGTTATCGTTCTACAAGGAAGTAAGTGAGAAATCCGATGGTGGAAGACCAGTGGACAAAGGTTGTCTAGATTTTGCTAAAGCTTTTGATACTGTACCTCTAAAATAATAGAAGAGGGAATCTAATCTCTAAAATAAGGTCTCTTGGAAATGGTGAAATGGTGAAATGGTATATACATTAATAGGAAACTGGTTACATGAATGGGTAGTGATAAATGATAAATTACTTAAATGACATTCAGATTCACTGAATGGTCTAAAGTTGTGAGTGGTGTGCCCCAGAGTTTTGTCTTCGGGCATTGCTGTTCAGTTTGTTTAGGGATGATATACAGAATTAAATCAAGAGTTCGGTTTCAGTGTTTGCTGATGATACCTTAACCTCCCTGGCGGTATGATTATGTCTGATTTTAGAATTCCAAAGCGGTACATTGTTTTGCATGGAAATTTGGCATTTTATATTATAGGCCTGTAATTCTTAGGAATAACTTACTTAAATCTGTCCAAACAAGAGTCTAGTAGACATCCCAGGTATGATAAAGTTTGAAACACAAAATCATACATTGTAATATAATAAATAACTATAAAACATAACAAATAATAATAATAATATAATAATAATACATTTTATTCAATAAATGTTATTCAATAATGTAATCAAATTAAAAACATTGAAATTTGTCCAAACAAGGGTGCAATATTACTAGTCACTGCATATTGGTTTAGTAAACATCCCGGGTATCTACAAAATCAACTGAAACTTCAAAAGGAGATATATGGCTCTGATCCTAATATGAAGAATTTTGATCTATTAATGGCCGCTCAAAGGGATCTGCAACTACATATAATAGAAATAACCAGATTAGATTTATAAAAAAATAGGCAGAACGTTTTTGAACAGGGAGATAGAAATGGAAGGTTCTTTAACAATGTTAGCACAACAAGATTATCCAGCTACACTTATATCTGAAGTCAGAACTCCTGAGGGGAAAACGGTTTCTAACCCAGAAGAAACTTTAGAGACTTTGAAGCAGTTCTATAGCTCTTTATACACCTCTGCTCTCCCCCTGACTTCCATCCAGGGGAGCTGTCAATCCTTTTGGATTGGATAGCGGTAGGATGGCTATCGGGTAGGGAGAGAGAGGCATTGGTTCGACCTATTACTAATGAAGAGATCCAGAAGGCTATAAATACTTTTCTGAGTGAAAAGACTCTGGGTCTGGATGGACTCCCTATTGAACTGTATAAAAATTATGGAGATATTTTAGCGACAAAATTGTCAGTGGTATATACAAGGGGGTTACTAGAGGGGTCTCTTCCAGATTCAATGAGATATGCACACATAGTCCTTAGTCATAAGGAAGATAAGGATCCAAAATGATGTGCTTCTTATAGGCCAATAGCTTTATTAAATGCTGATTTTAAAATATTGGCGAAGATACTCACCTTAAGTATTCAACCCCTGTTAACATCTATTATTGACTCAGATCAGACGGGATTTATGCCTCAAAAGATATTAATTTATGTAGATTACACACTAATGTACATGTCCAACATATAAATGAAGGCTCCAGAACGGTTGCCTCATTGGATATAGAAAAGGCCTTTGACACTGTCGAATGGCCTTTTCTATGGGAAATACTTAGAAGGATGGGATTCTCATTGGTGTTTATCTCATGGTTGCAGAAAATATATCGAAATCCCATGTGAGTGGTCAAGCTGGGAGGAAGGTTGTTAGCCCCTTTCCAGCTATATAGGGGGACGCGATAGGTTGTCCTCTCTCTCTCCAACTCTCTTTGCGATAGCAATAGAGCCAGTGATAGAGGCTTTTCGGACTACTCCAGATATTCGGGGACTTTGAATTGGAGGGTTGGATAAGAGGCTAGCCCTATATGCAGACGATATGCTGCTATTCCTGGAGGATGCTGGTTCATCATTACAGGGAGCTTTGGACCTGATGAATATATATTCAGGGGTTACAGGGCTTAAGGGGAATTGGAATAAATCTTTGCTGTTTGCTATTGATCCGGGGGAACAGGCGAGGGCATCTTTGAATTTGCCATTAAAATGGATGATGGAATTTAAATATTTAGGGATAGTAATTTAACGACAGATTTGTGATTTTGTGCCACTTAATTTAACCCCAATAGTTCAGGAGGTTAGGAAAAATTTTAAATCATGGGAGACCCTACCTTTGTCATTACTAAGGCAGATAAATTTAATAAAAATGAAGATCCTTCCAAAATGTTTATATATATTTCGAAATTCTCCACAGTGGTTGCCAAAATCTTTGTTTAAACAACTTCATAGTATCCCTACTTCATTTCTATGGAGGAACCAGTCACCTACATAAAAACTTACCACACCTTTGTGCAAGGGGGATTGGCGTTTCCAGATTTTCAGAAATATTATTTTGCAGCACAGCTGGTAATGGCAGTAGGATGGCTTAATCCAGATAAATATAATCCCTCTACAATGTTAGAGGCAGCGGTGGTACATTCCATTGAGGCACTTGAAACATTTTTGTTTTGAGGCTTGAAAGCCCCATATAATTTGACTCCCTTAATGGTAACAACTATTAGGGCGTGGAGAATAGGGCTAGCTTGTGTAAAATATCCCGGAATGACTATGTCACTGAATACCCCCTTGTGGGGCAATCCCCAGTTACCCCTATTGAGCTCCGTTCAAGATCCAGGTGCCTGGGCTAAATTTAAGGTTAAAACTATAGACCAGGTAGAGAGGAAATGTGAAACCCTTTGTAAGATTAATGGAACAGGGGAATATCCTGCATAATTATCTTTTACGCTATATGCAACTTTCTCACGCCCTTTCGGCTCAAATCCCACAAGGTCTCCCCCAACTTATAGAGTCTGGGCTAGAGCAGATAGTTAGAATGAAACTAATAAAGAAACCCATATCAGCTCTATGTACCCACCTTTTGACAGTATCTCTATCCGATATGAGGGAGCTCCGGTCAAGATGGGAGAGGAATATCCCAGAGTTAGAAAAAGACGATTAGGAAGATATATAGGGATTCCCCTTTCAGACACTGTTCTCTTTACGAAATAAACTCATACAATTTAAGATAACACATAGAGCTTATTATACACTATATAGACTACATAAAATAAGTCCATCAAATTCTCATAACTGCTGGAGATGCGGACAGGTTCCAGGAGATTTTATTCACGTATTTTGGACCCGCCCAGCTATCATCATGTTCTGGGCAGGAATCATAGACGTGATTGTGGCAGTTACATCTGTCGCTCTAGAACAGAGCGTGGTGATTTGTCTCTTAGGATTAGAGGAAAAAAATTGTTATGCAGTGGCATAGAGAACACAAATAAGCCTTTTACTTTTCTAGGCGAGAAAGACAATTGTATTAAACTGGAAAAAAAAACGACTCCACCATCACTAGCCTTTTGAGAATATCTAGTAAATAGTAATTTACCTCTATATAAAGATACATATTGTAACAGAGGAAATAAAAAAAATATGAGAAAGTTTGGTCTAGTTGGATAGCAGATCCTACAACTGCATCGGAGTCTATGGACTAAACATAAAGGAATAGGAATAAGGTTGAGAAGATAGACGGGAGTGAACATGTGGGAAGTCTAGAGAGCAATAACATGAAGCAATTTAAGATAAGAAAGAGATGGGGTATACAAACCACACCAAGGGATGAGTTGATTGGGGGAGAATGAGACTCTTGTGGTAATGTAAATGTGGATATAATAAAGTATATGCAGAGGCTCCTGCGTGAGCTCAAAATAGAGTCTGAATGTATGTATTTTTAAATGTATTTTGAAAAAATCAATAAAGAACTTTATAAATAAAAAAAAAAATGAAGTGTGGGACTGCACAAATTCCGATGTCACAATCAGGACAATGGAACCTGGGTTTCCTTTCGGATTTTCTTTCCACTGTCATCACAATTCGAGCAACAAACCACGCATATCCTTGTAGGTGCTGAATTTCTCTCATTTGGTGGGATGTAGTCCATGGAGTGATGAACGGTCAGGCGTTCCGGGCTGACAACGCCAGCAGCACGACGTCCAGCTCTATTCACAGCCATTGGTGTTTGGTGGTTCACAAAGATCAGTTTTTTTGAGCAGAATGTAGGCATTCCACGAGCATTGCTCAAGAAGATGCCTGAAGATCTCCTTGTAGTACTTTTTTTGCTGTTTCCTCATTGCTGGATAGAATGTCATTGCTTGGTCGGCTCTGTCAACACCTACCATAGTGTTATTGTAGTCTATCACTACTTGTGGCTTCATGATTTCTTTTCCACCTTTTGTGCATACCATAACAGTGGAGGTATTATGGACTGTACTCATTAGGCACACATCTTTCTTGTCACACCATTGCAGTGCCATAATTTTGCCTTTCTGCCAGGCAACCATTCCTCCAGTCTTCAGCTTCTTATTGCCAAACATTGGCAGCATGTCGCGCCGGTTGGCACTAACGGTTCCATAGGCATCTGTTTTTTTCTGCAGAAGAAACTCATAAAGTTCAGGAGATGTGTAAAAGTTGTCGATTGTTACGCAATAGCCCTGATTTAGCCATGGCTCAATCAGTGAAAGAATGGAAGATGTTGCCATGCCATAGTTGCTGTATTTTGAGTTGAATTTTGTTCCTTTCCCAGTGTATAGGACTGAATTTCAAATGTAGCCAGTTGACGATTTGCATAGCATGAAGGATTTTAAGCCAAATCATGCTCTCTTTGATGCAATGTATTGTATCCAAGTGAGCCTTCCCTTGTAGGCCATTAGACTTTCATCTATGCTAATATCTCTTTCTGGCACATAGTTCCGATGGAAATTATTTAGAATCATTTGAGATACTTCCCAAATTTTCTTGAGTTTTGGTGCAGGATGCGTAGTTTCATCAAATTCGTTGTTGTTTTCAAAGTGTAAGTATTTCATTATCAGGGAAAATCTGTATTTTGCCATGACTGTGCCAAAGAATGGAGTGGAAAGTAATTTATTAGTTGTCCAATACCACTTCTGCAGGGGTTTCCCCACCACTCCCTGAAGTATTATTAGGCCCAGAAATTTCCAAATGTCTTCTTTGGTCACTGGTTCCCACTTTTTACTTTTTAAAAACTTCCGATGCATAGTAGCTTGTTGCTCTTGGTACCGGGTACTACCAGGTGCTCCAGTAAATGGGAATCTTGGGGGCTCTGTGTGATCCATGCTGGTCAAAAAGCGCTTTGATGTAGAGGCACGCTTTTTGGATGCCATCGTCATTCTTAAGTTTCCAGGCAGAAAGAATGACAGAAAGAACAGTAAAACTGCAGGCAGGGCACTGGACAAAGCACTGGGGACAAACTGAGGCCAAATTATTTGATACAGTAATGTAATCCAATAAGATTACAATGTATTATGTATGTTGTGTTTTATACTTTTTGAAATTGCTGTCGGTTCCGCCCCCATGCATCGCCACGCACGCAGGGAACGGAACCCGGAACACAGAGCATCGGGCAGAGGATCTGGCCGCCGGACACAGCGGGAATACATGGGGACTACGTAAGTAACCTCTTCGTGGATCCTGCGATACAATCCCAAGTGTGGCTCGGGGTTACCGCTAATGTTACTGAAATTTAACCCTGAGCCACACTCTGGAATACCGCCAAGGAGGTTAAAGGATAAGTTCACCTTTTTAAAACTAAAACAAATGTACATCTTTTTGCAGGTAAAAAAATTGCATTTATTATTTTTTTTACTTGGCGCCTCTAAAGCATTGCACCAACAATCATCAGATCGTGGGTGCCATGCAGCACTCCTGCAAACTTGTCAGTGCATCTGTCTGCTCGTACCTCGTACGGGCAGGCAGATACACACTGACAGGAAGAGAGAATTAACTACAAGCTGAGAGCTGCAAAGGCTGTTGGGACTTTTCATTTTCCAATTCACAGAACATTGTGAATGGATGACGTGGTCAGGCAGGCGGGTGCATTTTCATTAGACAGTAGCAGCGAGTGGAGGGAGAAAATCCCCAGATCGCTGTCAAAACAGGGACTCGAGATGCTGGGGGACCAGTGCAATTATAATGCCCCATACACAAGGTCAGAAATTCCAATGGAAAAAGTCTGATCGGATTATGTTGTCGAAAATTCCGATTGTGTGTGGGCTCTCTGGAAAAAGTTTGAGAGCAGGACCCAAAATTTTCCAAAAACAAAATCCAATCTGATTTTTTCTGATTTTGTGTAGAGAATTCCCACGCACAAAGTGCCACGCATGCTCAGAATAAATTTTGGGACGAAAGCTATTGGCTACTGGCCTCTTAGTAGTCCCGTTGTACGTTTTGTACGTCACCTCATTCGGAACGATCGGATGTTCAGCTACCTGGCAGATCAGGTTTAATATTGAGAAAAGTAAAATGATGCACTTGGGTGCACAAAATTATTATGCAAAGTACACATTATGAGTGGCTCCACCGGGAGAATCATTGATGGAAAAGGATCTGGGGGTACTTATAGATCACATATTTAGCAATAACATGCAATGCCAAGTAGCAGCTCACAAAGCTAGTAAAATACAGTAATGCGTTAAAAAGGGCATACATTCCAGAGGTAAATCAATAAAATCTCTACCTGTTCACAAAACACTGGTTCAGCCTCATTATATACTGTTCAGTTTTGGTCACCAATCCTCAGGAAAGACATTGTTCAATTAGAAAGAGTTCAATGAAGGGCAACAAAATTAAAAAGGGGGATGGAGGACCTCAGTTACAGTTATTCATTCTGGAGAGGAGGCATTTAAGAAGGGATATGGTTACAATGTATGACTATACTGTATCAAAGGTGAATCCAGTATCTGTAATAAACTGTTTACTCTCAGGTCTACGGAAGTTTAACCTTAGATTGCAGAAAGGGTTCTTTACAATAGAGCAGAGAAAACGTGGAACTCCTTCCCGGAGGAAGTAGTACTATTCATGGTTATGGGGATTGTTAGAGAATAAAAATCACACACATACATACAGTACACAGGGGTTGAAGTTGTCTTTTTTCAACCTGATAAACTATGTAAGTATATATTATACTCCCGAGTTTGAAGTTTAGGCATCCATTGTTGCATAAAAAAATCTAGGGATGCAAAAAGGACTATGGGGTAGACATGTGCAGAATGAAAAAATTAGTTATTTACATAAATTTGTTTAGTTAAATTCATTTAATCCGTTTAATTCATTTTCGGAATTTGTTTAGTTTATTCGAATTCGAATAGATCTGAATATTCAAATTTGAATTTGGATCGATTCGAAGAGTTTTCTAATCAATTTAGAATAGTTTTCGAATTCGAATAGTTTTCGAATTTAAATAGTTTTCAAATTCAAATAGTTTTCCAATTTCCAAAAGAAATAGAATAGAAAAAAATATAATTTTGTTTTTTTCTATAATATTCTATTATAATCTATTCTTCTATATTCTATTCAAATTCGGATTGATTCTATTTGAATTTTTGGGAAATGGTTATATTCCTTCTATTATATTCTATTGTTTTTTTAATTCTATTCTTTTCTATTCTATTATAGTCTATTCTATTTTTTTTCTATTCTATTATTTTATTATGTATTTAAATTCAAATGTATTCTATTTGAAATGTGAATTTCAGAAGATGGTTATATTCTTGCTATGTTATTCTATTCTATTCTATATGTTTCTATTATATTCTAGTCTATTCTGTTCTTTTATTTTCTAATTCGGAATGAAACAAACCACACATGTTTACTACAGGCTAGTAGGAGTGAGATCTGCACTCATTCATTCAATAAACTGAATACAATTCTTGGCACACTTCATTCATCACTGCAAACAGACCCTCTCGGTAGCTTCAGCATAACATGATTAGCAATAGTGAACCTAACCCAAAAATTGTATTATTTAGGAAATAAAGTATTAACTAAGCCAAGTGGCAACTGATACATTTGGTAGGTGTTAACAAGATGACTAAATGTGCCACACATTTACAAATCTGTATAACCAATGGACAGAAAATTGCAATGTTTGCTCTAAAAACATATTACTCAGTTAAATCAATAATGGGGCAAAAATGTTTGGTATTAGCCTTTTCAAATCATTCCATATGATTATCACAAGCCTTCTGCCACAGTTTATTCATTTATACCCCATGGTAGATGTGCTTGTGTTTTTTAATGGTAACACATAGTGGTTTTGTATTTGTACATGTTTTCTTTTCTTTATAATGGCCGGGTTTAAAAAATAAAAATTGTTTTCCTTTTTTTAGTTTAAGTGGTCCTAAAGACATAAGGCTTTTTACCTCCCTCCCAGCCCACCTAAATACTTACCTGGCTCCTCTTTTGATCCAGCGTTGTGTCCAGGAGCAGCAGCGCTGCTCTCTCTCTCTCCCTCACTCTCTCACCTCTCTTACCATTGGCTCCCGCTGCTGTCAATCAATCAAATCCTGTGTGGAGGAAGTGGGAGGTGGGGTGGGGCCACGCTGTGTGTGGCTGTGGACACATACATCCTGGCTCAGGGTCGAGCCCCTACATCTGCCCTCAAAGCAAGTGGTGGCAGGCACAGAAAAGGAGGAGCCAAGAGTGCCAACAGGGGGCCCCAGAAGAGGAAGTTCAGGGCTGCTCTGTGCAATGGTATAATAAGGTACGTATAACGTGTCTTTACAACCACTTTAGATATAAAATATTGCAAATGACTAACATGTAATCATTCATCCAGCTAGCAGGTGGAGCTCTCAGCTCTTTTTAAATAGGTTTAAATATGTTTCATCCTGTCTTATTATGCCCTGCCATGAAAAGGCTGTTGTTTACAGAGGTCAGTATAGCTCAAGCTGAAAATTATTTTCACTGCGGAGTCTGCAGTTTCAGTCAGACAAAGTGAGCCTCAAAGCAGGGAGCTACTGCTTTGCTGTATTTTTACACATAGTTTGTTGTGCTCTAGGCATCAACAGTCACATATTAAATCTTTATTTGCAAAGCAAACATTTTTTTACATATAGTAAAGAAGAAAAATGTCAGTCTAGGCAACTAAAATAAAACTTACCCAAAGGCACTATAATTGCCTTTAAAACAGCCTTTATACATAATAAGTTTATAGTGTAAAATTTAATTGGCAGCAGTTAAAAGTATGTTAAGACAAAATATATATGACAAAATATATATATATACATATATAAAAATCCGTCAAACTAATTGTGTCCTTAAGAGATCTGGTAGGGGCACTGCATCTTTACATGCTGTAACCGTGATAGATTTTTTAATAAATTTCTGTGTTTGATGCTGTTTAACAGAGCACCTGATAACTGATATAGCAGGGCTCACATCTGTTCTATTATTTCCAAAAGAGCCTAGGTGAACGTAATTCTATTCACATAAAATATGCATTTGTTCTTGACTGTCAAGTACCTCTATTATTTTATTAAAAAGTCAGGCAAAAAAAAGAACATAATCAGACTTCATAATTTATGTGTGACATTTTCATTACAGAAAACTTTACGCAAAATCGAAATCTAAAATTTAATTTCCTGTGATGTTTAAATTACTTACTAGCTGGCCCACCTCCAAACATTGTCATTATTTGAGGTCCCATATGAATCCTATTAAGGATATGTTTAACGGCTGCCAAAGAGCGCCGCAGAAATCTGCTACACAATACTAAGAAAATCATATTTGTGTCCTTTGTGAGATCACTTCCATGTTCTGAGAGGTAACGTACAGAAACTGTGAATGATATTTATCTATTTTTACTATTTCACACTTTTTTTGCACTGCAACTATTGACCTTAGACATTTATTGCACAACTGCTATTTGATTACAGAGCTTCTCCAATGTAATAAGACTTTAAACTGTATATCAGATAGTGTGTGTTAACTGTTGCCAAAGTGACCAGAAGCTCAGAATTAAAGTGGATTTAAAGTCCAAATCATATTTTGTTAGTTGTGGATAGACTGGTGAGAGGTTAGAGCCTCTGTCACATTTTTATTGGTGTCTGTATGCCAGTTATGGAAATGTATTTTTAATTGTGAGAGAAAATCTAAAATGTTGGATTGTCACCAGAATAAAAATCTGAGGAAACCTTCCAATGGGCACAAGTGGTCTGGTCCTAACTGTCTAAGAGGATATTTCCCTCACTTTGGAGAGATTTCCTCTCCACTCCTGTTGTGTCTACAGGTGTCTGCAAATGAAGGGAAATCTTCCCAATGGGATACAGATAGAAAAAAAACCTGGTAAGAGTTGTTAGCATTCCCTACGTGATTGCCTTTCAAAATACTTTAAAGTAGACATGTACTTAAAGCGGAGTTCCACTTAAAAATGGAACTTCCGCTTTAACCACTCCTCACCCCCTTACATGCCACATTTGGCATGTAATTTTTTTTGGGGGGGAGTGGGGGCTTCATTAGGAGGGGGACTTCCTGTCCCACTTCCTCCTTCCGCCCAGTAACCACCTAGGCGACTCCTCCCTCTAGGCGATCTCCTGGGACACGTGACAGGTCCCAGGAGATCGCCTATCCACTCCGGGAGCGCAGCGCGGCTCGCGCATGCGCCGTGCGTGCCCGGCCGTGAAGAGGAAAGCTGTCACGGCCGGGTGCCCTTAGTGGAAATGGCGGCGCCGGCGAAGAGGAGGGGGGGAGGAGCGACACCCCGTTCGGCCGCATCGCTGGACTGTGGAACAGGTAAGTGTCATTTTTTTTAAAAGTCAGCAACTACACTTTTTGTAGCTGCTGACTTTTAAAATGCCTGGAACTCCCCTTTAATAACATAAAAGTATGTTAACAGCCTTGGCTGAAACCTAGGCATTGGTCATGCAGGCCTGGGGCTACCACTAGGCGAACTAGGTAGATGCCTAGGGCGCACTCTGACCTAGGGGGCAGCCATGGCTTGTGCCGCATTCCTCTCCTGTCACCTTCTCCTCTTCGGTGGATGTCACCTCGAGAGCCGCCAATACGAACTCTGCTGCCAGGTAGAACCGTGGAAATACTAAGCCAGTTGGCAAGACTAAGCAGGGACAGACAGACCAGGTACTCCAGCCATGCGCTGCTTGTTGTGTCCGGAAAGCCAGCTTAGGTCAGTTCGATGAGGGGGCAACACGCATCCCAGCGGGGTATAGTCTATACAGGGCAGTGTGCACAGGAAGGGGGGCAGTTTGTGTGGGAAGAGGGTGTAGGGTTAAAGGGGGCAGTGTATACAGGAAGGGTGGTGTAGGGTTAAGGGGGGCAGTGTATACAGGAAAGGGGCATAAGGCTAAAGGGAGGCAGTGTGTGCAGAAAGGGGAGTGTAGGGTTAAAGGGGGGAAGTGTGTACAGGAAGGGGGTGTAAGGTTAAAGGGGGCAGTGTTTGCAGTAAGGGGGTAGTGTATACTGAAAGGGGGTGTAGCGTTAAAGGAGGCCAGTGTGTGCAGGAAGGAGGTGTAGCAGTAAAGGAGGGTGGTGTGTGCAGGAAGGGGGTGCAGTGTGTACAGGAAGGGGGGGTGTAGGGTTAAAGGGGGGCAGTGTGTACAGGAAGGGGGGTATAGGATTAAAGGGGTGGCATTATGTGCAGGGGGGGGCAATGTGTACAGTTTTGTTTGTTTTTTGGGGGGTGGGTGCAAGTAACTGGTCTTGCCTAGGGCACAAAATAGTCTAGCACCGGCCCTGTGGTCATGTGATCTACTGAGTTCAGATCCATCAGAGAATATGCCAAGGCCTTTGATCACATACCTAGCACTTTAGGGACCTTGTCCAGTCTCAAAAATTAAATTAGGGTGTCATTGATTTAATAAATACATATCAAACTCTACTATTTATATTTCTTTCCTAAGATATACAGTATAGTTTGTATAGTTACTATACTGTCATCTACATAGTAACTAGACCAGGGGTAGGCAACCTTTCAGAGGTTGAGATATACCTGGAAACCATGGTTGTGCATCGTCGATGACCTTTAAAAAAATGAAAAAAATAAAAATAAAATAAAGCCTCCAAAAAAAACACGTATTTGTGTGTGTGTGACAATAGTGTTTTCTGCCCTACTTCAAATCACTCCCCCACATTAGTATCCTCTGTCATTCCTCCCCCCACAGCGGTAGTGGTATACTATATACTAGTATACCGTGGAATACTATGCCCCCCACACACATGGTATTGTCCTCTGAATCCCCAACAGTAGTGTCCTTTGCCCCCCAAAAGTAGTGTCATCTGCCCCCCATAGCAGTGTCCTCTGCCATTTCCCCTACTGTAGTGTCTTCTCCCCCCCACAATAGTGTCCTCTGCCCCTCCCACAATAGCAGTGCTCACTGCGCCCCCCCCCTCCATCACAGTAGTGCCCCCGCCCCCCATGGCAGTGTCCTCTGCACTGCCCGCCAACAGTGGTGTCATCTGACCACCATCCCCCCACCCCCCCAGAGTGCCCTCTGCTACCCCATAGCAGTGTCCTCTGCCACCACCCCCCAGTAGTGTCCTCTGCCCCCCCCCCCCCATAGCAGTGTCCTCTGCAACCCCCTCATAGCACTATCCTCTGCTCCTTCCCCCTGTAAGGTAGCTCTCTCCTATCTTACAGCGGCTGTACGTTACAAAGGCAGTGAGAGGCAGCACAGTGCTGAATAGAGGGCAGGACCAGGAGCTGCTTTAGTTAACTATTCATGTGAACAGCTTGATGATTGGTTGCTAGGACTGCCTAGCAACAAATCACCTGCTGGTTAACTTGCAAAGTTAAGTAAAGCAGCTGCCATGCTCCCGCCCTCCATCCAGCACTCTTTTGCCTCTCACTCTGCTCTGCTAGTGAAAGAAGAGCGGCGCCGGTGGAGACGGGGGAAGCCTCGGCACAGCCCTGATCATGATCTACCTGTCGGCTTCCTGCGAACGACAGGTAGATCGCCATCAACGGGTTACTGACCCTGGAACTGGGCCATCCGGGAGAAAGAAATGTAATGACTTCACCATTGCTTTGAATAGAGGTTGTTCGTTGCTTTAAAGCTTCCTAAACCACAATGTTCATTTAAAGCCTCCTAGATAACAACAATGTTCTATATAATGGCTTATTTATATACAATAACTGCTGTCTTACACTATGAGAACTCCAAAAACATTTGTAGAATAAGAGAACGTATTATAAATGGTGCTTTCCTGTTTTTCTACAGATTTATTAAAACCTCTCAGGATTTTATAATAAAGTTGTCATTCACTGTATAGGACCCCAAGTCAGTGTAATCACAGTCGTCAATGGGATTACTATGTAATACTGTGTAGGGCTCAATATTGTCAAGCTACATATTGTTTTTTTCAGGCATTAATGGTCTTCTGTAAATTATTTTGGGTAAAACATTGATAGAACTATGAGATCAGTTACAATGATGATGCGTTATTGTAGCTATTGTTTTATAACTGCTTTTAAGATGCTGGTTGAACAGCAGGAGGCTCCTATAATGATTCCACAACAAGTTCTTCTTATGTATAGTTATGCTCCCCGCTCTCCTGATGAGCTTGGGACAATCTTGTTATGGGTTATGATCACCAGAGCCCTGCCACCTCTGCTTCCACTACTTGAACAGCATCTATGAAGCAAAATTATTTAATAATTATTACTGATATCTCAAAAATAATTGGTGTCTTTTCTAGCTTCAGAAAGTCTCATGTCGAGGAGGGGGTTATTAATGGAGAAATCAGGTTACATGCTTAGATGGCAGTAGCATGTGGTTTCCTGGTGTTTAATGCATAATGCATTGTATGTTTTATTCCAGCTTTATTTAACTCCCACCATATTATAGAGTGAAATCCCCATTAAAACCATACTACTATATAAATGGGGAAATAACCACAGCAAGCCATGCGATCTGCAATCTTTAAGTCTAAAATACAGAAATTCCTAAATTTGTGGAATGCAAGATTGATAATGTGCAATATTTTAAGGGAGTGACAGACTGCATCATAATCTTTTTATATTAATACATTTACAGAACTGAGAAAACAGAAAGATCTATGTTCATATGTAATACCCTAATGAATGTGGCCCAGGGGTGAACAGAACTGAAATATGGAGCTGTATATACACCTGTTTAAAGGAGAAGTACAGCCAAACCTCGTTTGGCTGCACTCCTCCTATGGATCACAGGAGTGCAGTTCATTCTGCACTCCTGTGACCGATTTTCAGCAGACAGCGGGCTGGAGTCTGCTGACATCACAGAGCCTGTCCAGGCTGGGGCAAGATCGTGGCAATGGAGTCGGGATCCGCCCATACGCCTGGACCGGCACCTGGCTCAGCCGCTAAGCAAGCCGCTGAGAGCCTGAGCCAGCCACTCCCTCCACAGCTTAGTGTTCCAGTGAACAAGGGGGGCAGAGCAGAGAGTGGTGACTGACAGTCATCAGCTCTCTGCTTGGGGAGCCCTGAGAACTGGGCATATCAGCAGTGTTTGATCGCTTGGTTCTCAGGCTTGTTTATATCAGACCAAAACCAGAAGTGACAAAATCATTGCTGCTATTGGTTTCTGATGTCACACAGTGGGAGGAACAACATTAGTTCCTCTCACTGTGTCCAGGGAAGCCACTGTCGCCAGTCGTATCCTTACCGGGCTTCCCAATGGGACAGGAGAGCCCGGTAAAGGCAGCAACTGGAGTAGGGGGGACCCCCTTCCCCAACCTGTAAAAGTGAACCAGTGGCTGTATAGCCACTCGGTTCCCTTTTACCTAAAAGAGAATCATCCACTGAAAAAAAACAATACCAGGATCATGACTGTAGCTGCAGTCATAATCCTGGTATAACCACTTCAATCCGAGGCCACTTATAAATAGCCTAAGGGACAGAAAGTGGTTAAGTTAGAAATAAAGTCCCTAGTGTTTACATCTCCTTCAATGGTCCAACATCCTTTGCTGGCATCTTCTCTCTGGCTTCTACTGGGTTCCGGGTTGTGGCAGTCTTTATTGGCTGGCACAGGATGAGGTCATTCCTGCGCTTGCTCAGGATATCTGTCATCCTGGAACACAGGATGTAACTATATCTGTGCTTGTGCAGCTCAGTGTACATTCTAAAGAAGACATGCTCTTTTACAATAACAAGCCAGTCTGCACAGATTTTTAAACAGGAGACTTTATTTCTGCTTTAATGAGCAAAAATACTGAAAAAATAACTTTTTAGCCATACATGATACGCACTTTTCTTATATTAATAAATGCACAGAACTGTGCAAACAGAAAGATCTATGTTCATAGGATATACCCCAATGAATGTAACCCAGGGGTGTACAAAACATCTGTTTAAATCAGTAATTGATAAAAGTTACTTTTAGATGGTCAAACTCTGCAAGACATGGAAATATCTGTTCTTGATGAACTGATCCTTTAAATACTTATTACTTAATCACTTAAAATGCTGACTTATTACATAATTTTGCCAACATAAGGGACATGATAGAATAACTCCAGTTCCTTTGTTTGAGAACTCATCAATAGTGTTTCAGACGTAAATGTGTCCTAAAGCAAATACATGACTTTGAAAGAGATCACTGGAGTGCAGCAAAGAAGCTGCTCTATCTATTACATAATATGTCAAAGGGAGGGTTGAATCTTATTGAATTAATATGAAAGACTTACTTACTTGTCATGTAATACATGTCAATGCACATCCCCATTCTATAAAGTAACCACTGTGTGGTCTACTGACAGGCTCAATGAACCATAGGTTACTGCAGTCTATAAATTACAATGTAACCATGTTATTTCCCAGAAAAGGATCATTAAATCAATGTCAGTTTTACTAAGCCAGCATGCAGAGAGGATGGATGAGAAACCCACAGAATGAAGGACCTTAACCAAATATTGCAAACAATTACATTTCTAAGGTTAACACAGCAGTTTACTTAGATTGAGACAACTTTAATAACCCAACCACCGTTCTTTAGGATACAACACTGTCTGTTTTAGTTGAGCTGCAGAAATTAAAAAAAGCAAATTACTATTACAGTTATTCTATCTTAGTGTGCATTCTGAGACACAGGTGACTGGGTTGTTTGTGTTTACAGTATCTCACAAAAGTAAGTACACCCTCACATTTTTGTTAATATTTAATCATATCTTTTCATGTGACAACCCTGAAGAAATTAGACTTTGCTACAATGTAACGTAGTGAGTGTAAACAAATAGTGCTTGTATAACAATGTAAATTAGCTGTCCCCTCAAAATAACTCAACACATAGCCATTATTGTCTAAACCACTGGGAACAAAAGTGAGTATACCACTAAGTGAAAATGTCCAAATTGGGCCCAAACTGTCAATATTTTGTGTGGCCACCATTATTTTCCAGCACTGCCGTAACCCTCTTGGGCATGGAGTTCACCAGAGCTTCACAGATTGCCGCTGGAGTACTCTTCCACTCCTCCATAACGACATCACAGAGCTGGTGGATGTTAGAGATCTTGCGCTCCTCCACCTTTTGTTTGAGGATGCCCAACAGATGCTCAATAGGGTTTAGGTTGCTTGGCCAATCCATCACCTTTACCCTCAGCTTCTTTAGCGAGGCAGTGGTCGTCTTGGAGGTGTGTTTGGGGTCATTATCATGTTGGAATACTGCCCTGTGGCCCAGTCTCCAAAGGGATGGGATCATGCTCTGCTTGAGTATGTCACAGTACATGTTGGCATTCATGGTTCCCTCAATGAACTGTAGCTCCCCAGTGCCGGCAGCACTCATGCAGCCCCAGACCATGACACTCCCACCACCATGCTTGACTGTAGGCAAGACACACTTGTCTTTGTACTCCTCACCTGGTTGCCGCCACACACACTTGTCACCATCTGAACCAAATAAGTTTTTCTTGGTCTCATTAGACCACAGGACATGGTTCCAGTAATCCATGTCCTTAGTCTGCTTGTCTTCAGCAAACTGTTTGCGGGCTTTCTTGTGCATCATCTTTAGAAGAGGCTTCCTTCTGGGATGACAGCCATACAGACCAATTTTATGCAGTGTGCGGCGTATAGTCTGAGCACTGACAGGCTAACCCCCCACCCCTTCAACCTCTGTAGCAACACTTAGGGGTGTACTCACTTTTGTTGCCAGTGGTTTAGACATTAATGGCTTTGTGTTGAGTTATTTTGAGGGGACAGCAATTTTACACTGTTATACAAGCTGTATACTTACTACTTTACATTGTAGCAAAGTGTAATTTCTTCAGTGTTGTCACGAGAAAAGATATAATAAAATATTTACTAAAATGTGAGGGGTGTACTCACTTTTGTGAGATACTGTATATATATAAGCCACTGTTAAATCGTCTTAATGACTATTAAACATTCCGTGGACTTAAGCTGCACCTGGAAGTTTCGTGAGCCACCAGAAGCTGTAGAATGAGACACGTGTGGCCAAAAAACACCCCACCATGCTTCAGACTGCATCTTTGTCTTAGATAACAGCTAACTATAGGGATGTCCTGCAGGTAGGTACATAACAATGGATTTCCCAATCAGTATTTTATCCTTTTTTTTTTTGCAGAGCTGATAGGGATAGAGCATGACCATTTATTGGCTGTGTAAGGATTGGAGCATGTGTACAGAGCTTGGAAGATCTTACTGCTGGAGATCCTAAGAGATTTAAAGAGGAAATAAAGTCTAAAATGTTAAAAATTAATCAGTAATTAATAATCAGTCTCCACCTGATGCTTGTTGCTGGAAGGGTATTTGGTCTCTCCTCTGCTAGTACATTTTGCACCAGTATGGTTATGCACCAGTATGGTTATGTAAGGGTATTTAGTCTCTCCTCTGCTAATATATTTTGCACCAGATGCTGCTTGCAACTTGTCATGCTCCTACAGGGGCCTGGCAGCATTGAAGCCATTGCAGTGGAGTGCTCAACTGAATAAAACAAGATGGTTGTCAAAAAAGCCTCTCACTACTAATTAAGCTGGTCTCTCTCTCGAGTGGTGGCCTGCAATAGGGTCCTCCCTTTCAAGGGAGCTGTAACAGATGGCCATTTTTTCTCTCTCTCTCACCTAAAAGTCTACAATAGAGTCTCTGGACCAGCAGTACCCTGGACAGCAGGACGGTTGGAACACTGGATAGCTGGAAGACTGGACACTCTGGATGGTAGACTGCTTTGAACCATCAGTCTCTAAATACTGTCTCTGGAAGCCGTACTTTTTTTCTTGCAGTCATGGAAAGTCTCTGACAAACAGAAAGTGGTGGGTGGGGCTAAAAACCCACAGCTAATCAAAGGTCATCCTAGTCATGCCCACCAATGAAAGTCCTCCCCTTCAACTTTTCATGTTTCCAATAACATAATACATAAAATTGCTAAACATAATCTGTTAACAAATATCTCTGTTTCTGAATGCTCCTGACCTATATTTAGGTCACATCGACCACATCAAGGTTTATTTACTAAAGGAGTATAGGCTGTTCATCTAGCATCCAGCTTATTAAATGAGGTTTATTTATCCAATTAAGTGCAAGCAAAATTCCTGTTTCATTTTATTTTTCTTGCCCATGATTGGGGTGCTGCAAAGTGAATTTAAACTTAACCTTACCTTTATTACTAAGCTATTTGAAATGCTCTACTCCTTTAGTAAATAAACCCTTTTGTGTCCGGTTCCATGATTATATTATGGTTCTAGACAGCTGCATCACATGTTGGAAGGTGGCCTGCTATTGGTTCAGGGGGAAGATATCTTTTGTTTTGTAATACTATCTGCACAACTGTGAGATGCAGACTGTGAGATGTGATTGTGGCCACTCAGTGGTCCTCTACTTAATTTTATCCCAGAGCTGGGTTTTAAAGTGTATGTCACAAATACACCCAGCTCCTAATTTTCTGCTGTAGACTGACACCACTTTCAATTGCAGGGAGTGGTGTCATCCCTTCACTGTTAACTGTTGTTAGACGACTGAATCCCTCCCACTCGCTTCATGTCCACAACATAGAGAGCGATTGTTCTATACTCCATGAAAAGAACTGAAAGAAATCCTTGAGATAACACAGGGAAGGACACAGGACAGCTCTAAATTACTAACACAGTCACCAGGATTTTTTTGCAATTTTTTGCAACAGATAAAACAATATGTTTTAAATCAGGGGTCTCAAACTGTGGCCCTCCAGCTGTTGCAAAACTACAAGTCCCATAAGGCATTGCAAAGCTGTCAGTTACAAGCATGACTCCCACAGGCAGAGGCATGATGGAACCTGTAGTTTCACAACAGCTGGAGGGCCACCAGTTTGAGACCCCTGTTTTAAATTATATATTTAATGGACAAATGGGGAGCAAATGAGAGGGACTACATATACTGGTTGGAGCTTACTTAGGGAGGGAAGCCTGTGTTCTTTTTTAAATAATGGGCTACTCTATGGGGTGGGGGGCATGCTACACATTCTCTACCTAATAAACTGGTAAGTGGGCCTTTGGAACCTTTTTTTCAAGCAGAATGCTAACATGCTGTTCAACTTTAAGTATTCGTCCAGCAGGTTGAGTGTTGGAATCCGCTCTGCTAAGTGAAGCAGGTTTTCCCTTACTTGATTATTTTATTAGGGTATCAAAACAGTGTCTTCCACTGATCAAGAGATATTATCAACACATACAAACTTTTTTCCCTAGACAACAGAGTCATTCAAATAGCATAAAGAAATAGCAACCCTCCAAGACAAACCAGGATTAGCTTCTCTACTTGTTGATGTTGGTTGAGTAAAGGTTTGAAGTCAGTCCTTTTGCACTTTTTGCACTTTTTGAATGCTTGAATGCACAAGATTTGTGTTTTAACATTTTAGCTTAGCTAAGATGAAGAAGGAATTTCTCCATATTCCGAAACGCTTGGGAACCTTCCTGTGGACATCTCTTCTGGCTTGGTCTTATACCATACAAGACCAGCCCAGGGTTCCAGATGTATGAGCTATAGGGTATTGTTTTTTGAATGTACTGTTGTCGATAATTGCTCTTAACCTTTCCGATGTGGCTGTGATCACAATTGTTCTATTTTCAAATAAAGTTGTGCTGATTTTATCATACTTTATCCTTACTATTAACCTATAATCTTCCTTAAAAGTCCAGATTGGGCCATTTTTTCCATGTTCTATACAGTATTTGTTACTTACAGTGCCTTAAAAAACTATTCATACCCCTTGAAAGTTTCCACATTTTGTCATGTTACAACCTAAAACGTATGTGATAGACCAACACAAGGTCGCACATAATTATAAAGTGGAAGGAAAATGATAAATGGTTTTCAAATTTGTTTTCAAATAAATATCTGAAAAGTGTGGCGTGAATTTGTATTCATCCCCCCTGAGTCAATACTTTGTAGAACCACCTTGAGTGAAATTTTTGCCCATTCTTCTTTGCAAAATAGCTCAAGCTCTGTCAGATTGGATGGACAGCATCTCTGAACAGAAATTCTCAAGTCTTACCACAGATTCTAAATTGGATTAAGGTCTGGACTTTGACTGGGCCATTCTAACACATGAATATGCTTTGATCTAAATCATTCCATTGTAGCTCTGGCTGTATGTTTAAGGCCGTTGTCCTGCTGGAAGTTGAACCTCCACCCCAGTCTCAAGTCTTTTGCAGACTCTAACAGGTTTTCTTCTAAGATTGTCCTATATTTGGCTCCATCCATCTTCCCATGAACTCTAACCAGCTTCCCTGTACCTGCTGAAGAAAAGCATCCCTACAACATGATGCTGCCACCACCATGTTTCATGGTAGGGATGGTGTGTTCAGGTCTATGTGCAGTGTTAGTTTTCCGCCACACATAGCATTTTGCAGCATAGCAGTTTAGGTGGACAGCCATGTCCTGTTAGGTTTGCACTTGTGCCATACTCTTTCCATTTTCAGATGATGGGTGGATTGAGATAACCTAACCCTGCTTTAAACTTCTACACCACTTTATCCCTGACCTGTTTAGTGTGTTCCTTGGCCTTCATGATGCTGTTTGTTCACTAAGGTTCTCCACCAAACCTCTGAGGGCTTTACAGAACAGCTGTATTTATGCTGAGAATAAATTACACACAGGTGCACGCTATTTACTAATTAGGTGACTTCTGAAGGCAATTGGTTTCACTAGCTTTTAGATATCAGAGTAAAGGGGGCTAAATACAAATGCAAACCACACTTTTCTGATATTTATTTGTTAAAAAATTTAAAAAACATTTATAATTTTCCTTCCACTTAATTATGTGCCACATTGTGTTGGTCTATCACATAAAATCCAAATAAAATAGATTTACACTTTTGGTTGTAACATGACAATGTATAAAATTTCAAGGGGTATGAATACATTTTCAAGGCATAGTAGGGATGTGGCAGCAAGTCTATGGACTTTTTAACACTAAGCTAGTATCTTAGAATTACTTAGCTGATTAGCTTGTTCACAAAATGAAAAGACTTGGCCATACACCTCAACAACAGTTGCTGACATTCATCATGCTCTAGCACCTCAGTGGCTTTCACAGTCATTTGATCTGGTTCAAAAATGTTCACTTGATCAACACTACACAATTAAAGTAAATGATGTAAACAATCACCTTGTAAAAGAAAGCATTAAGTTTAAAATTGAAATGAAAGGCAAAACATGTGTGTCTAGATTTAAAAAAACATTCTAAGTACAATTTTTCCCTTTTTAAGGATACGTGATCCCAGGGGGTGTCAGGAGAAGTTTGATCATTGGAGGAGAGCAGCACACTGAGTTCCCAACACAGCTAGAGGACTGACCATGGTGTGTTCTTCTGCTTAATGGGGTCAGTTTTTAATAGGAAAGCAGAGAGACTGGCAGGAGCACCAGGGATTTCACACAACGATACAAGTACATTGTACAGCAGGAACATATCAGGAATAGGAAATGCTTGGGTAACAAACACTTTAATCTTTTGGAGTGTCTTTAGAGCTCTTTGCCACACCCTAGTCCTAAAGGTGAGGTGGCTAGTGGCAAGACAGTGTTAACCAGGGTTGCATGGTCAGCTGCAAGCAAAAGTGGCCTTAAGCTATCTCTATCAGCTATGTGTGTTGGTACTAGCCCTATTTTCCAGAATGCTTTGTATTGTGTGTCTGTGATCTTTTACCCTCCCCTTCTGGAAAAAAGGATATACAGTATATACATGTTCAGTTCGCATAAAGAGTGTATTTCCCCACCTCAAACACTGTTGAAGAGCCAGGAAATACACTCACTCCAAACTTTGTTGGATAGCTAATGAGTACATCTACTTCAAACTTTGTTTAAGAGCCAGTGAGTGCATCCACCTTAAACTCTCTTGGAGAGCCAATAAATAAACTCTTATGCCCCGTACACACGGTCGGACATTCCAACGACAAAATGCGTCAGATTTTTTCCAATGGATTTTGGCCCAAACTTGTCTTGAATACACGCGGTCGCACAAAGTTGTCAGAAAATCTGATCGTTCAGAACGAGGTGACGTACAACACGTACGCCCAGACTATAAAGAGGCCAGTAGCCAATAGCTTTCATCTCGTAATTTATTCTGAGTATGAATGGCACTTTGACCCTTGGAATTGTCTACAGACGATCGGATTTTGTTGTCAGAAAATTTTAGATCCAGCTCTCAAACTTTGTGTGTCGGAAATTCCGATGGAAAAAGTCAGATGGAGCCCACATTAGATCGGATTTTCCAACAACACCGATCGCACATTTTCCGTTGGAAAGTCCGACCGTGTGTACAGGGCATTAGACAATAGGAGTGATAAAAATTAACTGTTTGCTGTGCATTCACTAGAAATTTAGCATTGTAATAACCATAATGACAGCTGCTGATACCAAAAGATAGCTTCTTTTGGTGAAAACATGTTTCTGCATATTTTTTCATAATGATTATTTTGCTTTTAGTTAGGAAAATACAAACTATTACAGATTAATGTTCTGCAATTAACACTTGCAACCACCAGGTGGAAAAACACGGCAAAAGAGCTGCCTAATGAATGGTCAGTTTTTCTTCTGTGGTGTGATTAGCCTGTGTTGTGCATTATTTTAGATTACACGGGCACTGTTTAATGAACCAAAAGAGAACCTCTGTAGAGATGGTGCTTTCTGTAGACCGGCAGGTGCTGTCAAAAGGAAGAAAAAGAGAAAAGGCTGGGATTTCTTATTCTGTATAATGAAAGCACCCAATACTTCAGAGACACTGTCACCTTGTACATGCAGGGCAAAGTGACAGTGTTTCTGCAAAGGGTATCCTTCAACCCCCATATGCTCATCTTACCCGCTCCTCTATGCAGCTTTTTGCTTCTACTCAACTAGGACAAAGTCAGCTGTTGTGGCAACAGGGGGAAGTTGTGACATCACCCTCTGGCAATGTAACAGTTCCCAAGCCTAAAGATTGCCTGCTAGGCCCTTGCACTGTCACATGCTCCTCCATACCCAGAAGTACTCCATATTTTCAACAGGTGGGAGATGAGCAAGTAGCTGTGAGGGAGCACAGGAAATGAGACTATATGAGGGTTGAGGTATGCTCTTCGAAGAGACACTGTCACTTTGACCTAAATGGACACGGTTGGGGTGCCTCTTAAATATAAAGTGGTTACACTATACAGAATAAGAAAGCCAAACATTAGATCTCTCTCTCTTGTTGACTGCACCAAAGTAAACCAATTCCACCTCCTGCAAATTCCCTGTATATTACATAATAATGGGGGCCAGAAATAAAGGATAAAGTAAACTGGTCACAAACCTAGGCAATTTAGGTTGAGCAATGCATATGAGGAAAAAAAAACATGCATAAGCAGAGCCAACTTTCAGAGAAACTGTACATCAAATAGATTAACTGATCCAAAATGTTGAAATTATATGCAAATATTTTCCTATGAAAGCTGAACTTGGCCCCACCCCCCTGCAAGCTCTTATGCCCCGTACACACGGTCGGAAAATCCGACCACAAAATCCAACAGATTTTTTCCGATGGATTTTGTCCAACACTGGTGTTGCATACACACAGTCGGACAAAGTTGTCGGAAAATCCGATCATTCTAATCGTGGTGACGTTTGTTGCCTACAACGGGACTACGTAGAGGCTAGTGGCCAATAGCTTTGGTCTTGTAATGTGATCTGAGCATGCGTGGCACTTTGTCCATCGGAAATCGCTACACACGATCGGAAAAAGTCCGATAGGACTGTGTTGTCAGAAAATTTGAGAGCAGGAGATAAAACTTTGTCCGTCGGAAAATCCGACGGAAAAAGTCCGATGGAGCCTACACACGGTCGGAATTTCCGACAACATTGTCCAAAAGGACATTTGTGTACGGGGCATTAGGCCCCCCTGTTAGTCATAGGGATACTCAGCATAAAATGAATAGGAGATTCATAACTAAACAGTGATCTAGCCACAAATAAGTGATAAATGTGATAAAAGAATGCATAAGCAAAGGTAAAGTTCAGAGAAACTGTACATTAAAATGATTGGAAGATTCAAAGATACAGATTGCTGAATTTATTTGAAAATCTGAACTTTTCCTATAAATTCTGAGCCTCTTGCAGCCTCCTCCTCCCTGTTAGCCATAAGGATACCAAGCACTTTAACAAAGAATAAGTCTATAAATAAAGGATAAAGTAAACCAGCCACAAAGCCAGGCAATTTAAAGTGAGCATATAATTAAAAATGCATAAGCAAAGGTAATTTTCAGAAAAACTGTATATGAAAATAATTAGCAGGCCGAGAGATACACGCTGCTGTATTTATACGCAATTATTAATGAACTTGGCCCCACTCCATGCAGGCTGCTAAGCCTCCCTGTTAGTTGTGAGGGTACCAATCACACTACAAACCAATGTGAGGTGCAAGCACTGAGAAAAAGATTTCATTTTTGTTTTTTTTTTACAAATTTGTATTTCAATGCATTTTAAAAAATACAAAAAAGGAAAAATTATCAACATTGTACATTAGATTACAGTCCAGTTGGTATTTACCAAAGTATATATGATATTGTATAATTTATTAAAAGTATGAAAGAAGCATTCATTTGACTTTACAAGTTTAAACAGAATAATAAGTCCAGATCTGCTTACTGCATACATTAAATTGCCTATGTGTATGGATCCGCTGATCCTTCTGACATGATGTTTTTCCTTATAGTAACCCCTGCTAATGCATTTTCATCATATGCTCAGTTTACATTGCCAAAGCATGTGACAGGTTTACTTCAAAGCATTTTTTTTTATTGGGTGAAGATGGGGGAAACCTGTCAGAACAGAAGTATGGTCACTGATGTTAATGATGTAATTTCAAAGATGCAAGCGTGGGGATCTTAGCCCATTCCTTTGTTGTGAGTTACTAATCTCCAGCAAGCTAATTATGTCTGACCATTGCTAACTGATGCTAGTGCAGCAATGAAAAAGATGACCGTCAACTCCCATCATCCAAGTTCTGTTTACTTCTTTGGGAGATTTCTGTATCAGCTTTTTTCAAAGACACTCCAAGGTTTTCCTACTGTAGGGACATTCCTCCTGCCTCCACACTGAAGCATTGTGTGTCTGAGTTGCTAGGTTGCAAGGGGCACATTGGGTAGGTTTGACTTTCTCAGCAAGATTACCCTTAGACAGGGAGTTTGGGGAGATTGGGGTGGCGTGAAGATATAAGTAAGTATATGCTCTTCAGGGTCCCTGCTATAAACTGCAAATTGTGACTTTGCCCAACATGGACAAAGTACAGAATTGCCTTAAAGAGACCATGTCACTAACTTAAAACATGCAGGTAAAAGCACAGAATAATTACAGTTTTAAATACTTACTTGATGTCTATTAACTTGCAATGTGCCTTTTGAATGGCAATAGTTGACTACTTCATGAGAGTCAATTTCCTTACATAGCCGAGTTCCTTTCTTGGATGTTATAGCTCTCTCTTCTTCTGGGATTGTCTAATTACTATTGTGCTCCTGGCCCAGCATCTCTGTCCCTCTCCTCAGCTCCCTACATAACCTTTTCCTGTAGCTGTTAGGGGGCGGAGTGAAGGGGAATACTACAGAGTGAGCACCAAGAGCAGTCTCCGGGACTTTGGATGACTACAAAAGGAAGGCTTGTACAGGTATATACCATGCATAAAATATGTTAGATGCACATAAAATCTTATGGGAAGATTTGTGTTGAAATTAATTGCTTAGCACCCGTTTCCCATCTGTAGAACACGAGCGGCCAGACAGGAGCAGTGCCAATGCAGGAGGATGTGTTCATACATCCTCCCACATTGCCTGCTTGAACTTGCACTCCAACAGACACAGACAATCACCAATCATTGTACCGGGCCACTGTGAGTGGCTCTGGTACCATGTAATCACTGTGACCAATCACAGTGAGCAATAGTGTCATTGTTTCCTACTGTGCAAGCTCTGTGATTGGTCACAGCGATCACATGGTATGAGGGCCAATCACAGTGGCCATGTACCATGTGATAGTATAGCTGTGACCAATCACAGCATCACAGTAGTACACAAGGTTTCATGGATGAAACCTTAAAACCTAAATCCGATTGCTCTAGAGTAGTACAGTGTCACTAAGGTAACACTGCTGACAGTATGTAATAAAAAGGATATATATGTATATATATATATATATATATAAATATATAATATATATACACACACAGTATGTAAAATAAAAAATGATCATCATTTTATTTTTACATACTCTCACCAGTCAGTGCCCAAGTCACCACCAAACCAGTTAGATTGTACCTAGTCAACGCCACACCAGTTACAATGTCCCTGATCACTGCCACACAAATTACAGTGTACCTAATCATTGTCGCACTATTCCCACTGTCTCTAATCATCGCCCCACCAGTCCCAGTGTCCCTGATCACCGTCATACCAGTTTGAGTGTTCCTGATCACTGCTACACCAGTCATATTGTCCCCTAATTACTGCTACATCAGTTTCACTGTCACTGATCACCAGCACACCAGTTACACTATCCCTGATCATTTTTAGATGCGTAATTTTTATCGCTCAAACGCCTGAAGGTGCTCCTTGAATTTTGGGCCTCTCTTTATATGGCTAGGCTGTGAAAAAGTCTCACACATGTAGTATCCCCATACACGGTAGTAGTAGCAGAATGTGTTTTGGGGTATAATTCTAAGTATGTCTATGGTGTGTGTTACATTAATAATATTAATATCTTAATAATTGACAACTTTGTATAAAAAAATCTTCAATTTCTTTTCTGCATTTTCCAAAAACTTGTGGTAAAAATTTTTTTTTTAAAAGATTCACTATGCCTTTCAGAAGATTCCTTGCTTTCTAAAATGGAGTCATTTGGTGTTTTTTTTTCCATTGTACTGGTGCTCCAGGGCATCAAAAAATGTGATAGGTAATCCAGAAGTTAGATGTAATTTATGCACCTAGAATGCCTGAAGATGCTTCCTGGATTTTGGGCCCCTCTATGGCTAGGCTGTGAAAACGTCTCACACATATGATATGGCAATATTTGAGAAGAGTAGCAGAATGTGTTTTGGGATGTACAGTAATTCTAAATATGCTTATGCTGTGTGTGAGAAATAACTTGTTGAAATGACAACTTTATGAAAACTTTTATTTTTTTCATTTTACAAAAAACTCACTATGCCTCTTACTAAATACCTTGGGTTGTCTACTTTTAAAAAAAATGTTATTTTGGGGGATATTTGCACTTTTCGGGCATTTTAGGGTCTTAAGAAATGAGATATCCAGTCAGTAAATCAGGACTAAGTGATTTTAAAAAATATACAGTATTTATCATAGTTTTTAGACTCTATAACATTCACACAGACTAAATAATGTACAATAATTTGGGTTATTTTTACCAACAAAATGTAGCAGAATACATTTTGGCCTAAATTTTAAAAAATAATTATAACAGACCCTTTTTTTTTAATTTTTAGGCTTTTTTTTTAATTTATATGGCAAAAAAATTAATTTCTAGTGGTGATTGAATACCAGCAAAAGAAAGCTCTACATGTCTCAAAAAATTTATAAATATTTAATTTGGGTACAGTGTTGTAAGGCCTGTGTAATTGTCATTCAAAGTGTGACAGTGCTGAAAACTGAAAATGTGCCTCCACTGAAAGGGAGGGAATGTGTCAGGATGTGAAGTGGTTAACTTACTTCAAGTAATCTGTAGCTGAATGAAATCACTGACAATGAAAAAGTCAGTCCTGGGAGAATTTGACTCTTATCAACATATGAAAGGATGATGATATCTCTTTTATGGTAATATTAATGCCCCCAATTTAAACCTATTTTAAAGGAAATATCCCCTAAAAAAAAAAAAACAGCTACATTAGAAGTAGCACCACAGAAAATGAACAGGGTTCTAAAAACAAAGGTTATTTGATGGGGGCTTTAGAAAAGCCTTTATAAACAACAGAGAACAGTAGAGTTGGCCAATGGAGAATTGTATATTGTATGGTAAAGGTATTTCACACATGTTTTAAATGAAAATGGAAGAAAATACTACTTTACATTATTATTTGATGAATGAATAGTCACCAAGAGAGAACAATGTAACAGCTCGTCAGTGATAATAGTCACCAAGGATTTCTGAGTGCTAATCTTTGTGAACTCACTGTACATTGGTGAAAAAGTCAGCTTGCCAGTAGTGTAGCAAGGACTGAGCTAATAAAACAGTAAGTGGGAAATAGTGTAAAAGTTTATAGTACACAATATATGCTTTATAGTGAGTCCTTACATAACAAGCATGTGGTTTTACAGGCCATATAATTTACAAAGTGCTTAGCGCCAAGGTTTTAATGTTCTATGAAGCCAAGAATAACAGCCATGAAAGTAAAATGAGCCCATCACTGTTTATTATACCTACAAGCTGACTTCAACATTCTTTATAAACAGAGACAGTCATTGGGGCTGATTTATGAAAAGTGAAGCAAAAATTAGGCTGTTGGCTATAGCAACCAATCAAAATTCCACATTTCTGTTCCAGTACATTTTTTTTTGCATGTTATATAACAGTGGTTAACCTCAGCAAAAAAAATAAAAAAACATAAAAAAACTGGCATCAGCCAAAAATATAATAACAAAGCAAAAGCTTTATTTCCCAAAGTCACAATGTGGCCACATCAGACGGATCAGCAATCTAAATGGCGAATTACTTAATTATTGGGGTGACCTAACTGCTAGGCTATTGTCATCTATTTAAGTGCCAGAAGGTATAAATGAGCTATCAACAAAACAAATAAAGATAAAGTAGAGTCAAAGAAAGGAGTATATGATGGGTGGGATGGGGTGCCAGGGGGGAGGGAGGGGAGAGGAAACCCCCTGAATTCCTGGAACATACAGGCATTAATTTAGCTAGAAGGCATAAAAAAGTAATTAAGATTGATAAAATACCCTCTGTGAGTTATTCATGAGTCCCAAACTTTTTTGGGAGTCATCTAGTATAGTTGCCATTTTTCCTTTCCCGGCATCCAAGTAATTTTATTCTTGCTGTCCACATGGTCGGACATTCCAACGACAAAATCCGTCAGATTTTTTCCAATGGATTTTGGCCCAAACTTGTCTTGAATACACGCGGTCGCACAAAGTTGTCAGAAAATCTGATCGTTCAGAACGAGGTGACGTACAACACGTACGCCCAGACTATAAAGAGGCCAGTAGCCAATAGCTTTCATCTCGTAATTTATTCTGAGTATGAATGGCACTTTGACCCTTGGAATTGTCTACAGACGATCGGATTTTGTTGTCAGAAAATTTTAGATCCAGCTCTCAAACTTTGTGTGTCGGAAATTCCGATGGAAAAAGTCCGATGGAGCCCACATACGATCGAATTTTCCGACAACACCATGCGATTTCCGTCGGAAAGTCTGACCGTGTGTACAGGGCATTAGACAATAGTAGTGGTAAAAATGAACTGTTTGCTGTGCATTCACTAGAAATTTAGCATTATAATAACCATAATGACAGCTGCTGATACCAAAAGATAGCTTCTTTTGGTGAAAACATGTTTCTGCATATTTTTTTTCATAATGATTATTTTGCTTTTAGTTAGGAAAATATGAACTTTTACAGATTAATGTTCTTCAATTAACACTTGCAACCACCAGGTGGAAAAACAAGGCAAAAGAGCTGCCTAATGAATGGTCAGTTTTTCTTCTGTGGTGTGATTAGCCTGTGCTGTGCATTATTTTAGATTACACGGGCACTGTTTAATGAACCAAAAGAGAACCTCTGTTGAGATGGTGCTTTCTGTAGACCCACAGGTGCTGTCAAAAGGAAGAAAAAGAGAAAAGGCTGGGCTTTCTTATTCTGTATAATGAAAGCACCCAATACTTCAGAGACACTGTCACCTTATACATGCAGGGCAAAGCGACAATGTTTCTGCAAAGGGTATCCTTCAGCCCCCATATGCTCATCTTACCTGCTCCTCTATGCAGATTTTTGCTTCTACACAACTAGGGCAAAGTCAGCTCTTGTGGCAACAGGGGGAAGTTGTGACATCACCCTCTGGCAATGTAACAGTTCCCAAGCCTAAAGATTGCCTGCTAGGCCCTTGCACTGTCACATGCTCCTCCATACCCAGAAGTACTCCATATTTTCAACAGGTGGGAGATGAGCAAGTAGCTGTGAGGGAGCACAGGAAATGAGACTATATGAGGGTTGAGGTATGCTCTTCGAAGAGACACTGTCACTTTGACCTAAATGGACACGGTTGGGGTGCCTCTTAAATATAAAGTGGTTACACTATACAGAATAAGAAAGCCAAACATTAGATCTCTCTCTTGTTGACTGCTCAAAAGTAAACCAATTCCACCTCCTGCAAACTCCCAGTATATTACATAATAATGGGGGTCCAGAAATAAAGGATAAAGTAAACTGGTCACAACCCTAGGCAATTTAGGTTGAGAAATGCATATGAGAAAAAAAACATGCATAAGCAGAGCCAACTTTCAGAGAAACTGTACATCAAATAGATTAACTGATCCAAAATGTTGAAATTATATGCAAATATTTTCCTATGAAAGCTGAACTTGGCCCCACCCCCCTGCAAGCTCTTATGCCCCGTACACACGGTCGGAAAATCCGACCACAAAATCCAACAGATTTTTTCCGATGGATTTTGTCCAACACTGGTGTTGCATACCCAGTCGGACAAAGTTGTCGGAAAATCCGATCATTCTAATCGTGGTGACGTTTGTTGCCTACAACGGGACTACGTAGAGGCTAGTGGCCAATAGCTTTGGTCTTGTATGTGATCTGAGCATGCGTGGCACTTTGTCCGTCGGAAATCGCTACACACGATCGGAAAAAGTCCGATAGGACTGTGTTGTCAGAAAATTTGAGAGCAGGAGATAAAACTTTGTCCGTCGGAAAATCCGACGGAAACAGTCCGATGGAGCCTACACACGGTCGGAATTTCCGACAACATTGTCCAAAAGGACATTTGTGTACGGGGCATTAGGCCCCCCTGTTAGTCATAGGGATACCCAGCATAAAACTAATAGGAGATACATAAATAAACAGTGATCCAGCCACAAATAAGTGATAAATGTGATAAAAGAATGCATAAGCAGAGGTAAAGTTCAGAGAAACCGTACATTAAAATGATTGGAAGATTCAAAGATACAGATTGCTGAATTTATTTGCAAATCTGAACTTTTCCTATAAATTCTGAGCCTCCTGCCTGTTAGCCATAAGGATAAAAAGCACTTTAACAAAGAATAGGTCTATAAATAAAGGATAAAGTAAACCAGCCACAAAGCCAGGCAATTTAAAGTGAGCATATAATTAAAAATGCATAAGCAAAGGTAATTTTCAGAAAAACTGTATATGAAAATAATTAGCAGGCCCAGAGATACACGCTGCTGTATTTATACGCAATTATTGATGAACTTGGCCCCACTCCATGCAGGCTGCTAAGCCTCCCTGTTAGTTGTGAGGGTACCCATCACACTACAAACCAATGTGAGGTGCAAGCACTGAGAAAAAAATGTCATTTTTTGTTTTTTTTTACAAATTTGGATTTCAATGCATTTTAAAAAATACAAAAAAGGAAAAATTATCAACATTGTACATTAGATTACAGTCCAGTTGGTATTTACCAAAGTATATATAATATTGTATAATTTATTAAAAGTATGAAAGAAGCATTCATTTGACTTTACAAGTTTAAACGGAATAATAAGTCCAGATCTGCTTACTGCATACATTAAATTGCCTATGTGTATGGATCCGCTGATCCTTCTGACATGATGTTTTTCCTTATAGTAACCCCTGCTAATGCATTTTCATCATATGCTCAGTTTACATTGCCAAAGCATGTGACAGGTTTACTTCAAAGCATTTTTTTTTATTGGGTGAAGATGGGGGAAACCTGTCAGAACAGAAGTATGGTCACTGATGTTAATGATGTAATTTCAAAGATGCAAGCGTGGGGATCTTAGCCCATTCCTTTGTTGTGAGTTACTAATCTCCAGCAAGCTAATTATGTCTGACCATTGCTAACTGATGCTAGTGCAGCAATGAAAAAGATGACCGTCAACTCCCATCATCCAAGTTCTGTTTACTTCTTTGGGAGATTTCTGTATCAGCTTTTTTCAAAGACACTCCAAGGTTTTCCTACTGTAGGGACATTCCTCCTGCCTCCACACTGAAGCATTGTGTGTCTGAGTTGCTAGGTTGCAAGGGGCACATTGGGTAGGTTTGACTTTCTCAGCAAGATTACCCTTAGACAGGGAGTTTGGGGAGATTGGGGTGGCGTGAAGATATAAGTAAGTATATGCTCTTCAGGGTCCCTGCTATAAACTGCAAATTGTGACTTTGCCCAACATGGACAAAGTACAGAATTGCCTTAAAGAGACCATGTCACTAACTTAAAACATGCAGGTAAAAGCACAGAATAATTACAGTTTTAAATACTTACTTGATGTCTATTAACTTGCAATGTGCCTTTTGAATGGCAATAGTTGACTACTTCATGAGAGTCAATTTCCTTACATAGCCGAGTTCCTTTCTTGGATGTTATAGCTCTCTCTTCTTCTGGGATTGTCTAATTACTATTGTGCTCCTGGCCCAGCATCTCTGTCCCTCTCCTCAGCTCCCTACATAACCTTTTCCTGTAGCTGTTAGGGGGCGGAGTGAAGGGGAATACTACAGAGTGAGCACCAAGAGCAGTCTCCGGGACTTTGGATGACTACAAAAGGAAGGCTTGTACAGGTATATACCATGCATAAAATATATTAGATGCACATAAAATCTTATGGGAAGATTTGTGTTGAAATTAATTGCTTAGCACCCGTTTCCCATCTGTAGAACACGAGCGGCCAGACAGGAGCAGTGCCAATGCAGGAGGATGTGTTCATACATCCTCCCACATTGCCTGCTTGAACTTGCACTCCAACAGACACAGACAATCACCAATCATTGTACCGGGCCACTGTGAGTGGCTCTGGTACCATGTAATCACTGTGACCAATCACAGTGAGCAATAGTGTCATTGTTTCCTACTGTGCAAGCTCTGTGATTGGTCACAGCGATCACATGGTATGAGGGCCAATCACAGTGGCCATGTACCATGTGATAGTATAGCTGTGACCAATCACAGCATCACAGTAGTACACAAGGTTTCATGGATGAAACCTTAAAACCTAAATCCGATTGCTCTAGAGTAGTACAGTGTCACTAAGGTAACACTGCTGACAGTATGTAATAAAAAGGATATATATGTATATATATATATATATATATATATATATATATATATATACACACACAGTAGGTAAAATAAAAAATGATCATCATTTTATTTTTACATACTCTCACCAGTCAGTGCCCTAGTCACCACCAAACCAGTTAGATTGTACCTAGTCAACGCCACACCAGTTACAATGTCCCTGATCACTGCCACACAAATTACAGTGTACCTAATCATTGTCGCACTATTCCCACTGTCTCTAATCATCGCCCCACCAGTCCCAGTGTCCCTGATCACCGTCATACCAGTTTGAGTGTTCCTGATCACTGCTACACCAGTCATATTGTCCCCTAATTACTGCCACATCAGTTTCACTGTCACTGATCACCAGCACACCAGTTACACTATCCCTGATCATTTTTAGATGCGTAATTTTTATCGCTCAAACGCCTGAAGGTGCTCCTTGAATTTTGGGCCTCTCTTTATATGGCTAGGCTGTGAAAAAGTCTCACACATGTAGTATCCCCATACACGGTAGTAGTAGCAGAATGTGTTTTGGGGTATAATTCTAAGTATGTCTATGGTGTGTGTTACATTAATAATATTAATATCTTAATAATTGACAACTTTGTATAAAAAAATCTTCAATTTCTTTTCTGCATTTTCCAAAAACGTGTGGTAAAAAATTTATTTTTTAAAAGATTCACTATGCCTTTCAGAAGATTCCTTGTTTTCTAAAATGGAGTAATTTGGAGTTTTTTTTTCCATTGTACTGGTGCTCCAGGGCATCAAAAAATGTGATAGGTAATCCAGAAGTTAGATGTAATTTATGCGCCTAGAATGCCTGAAGATGCTTCCTGGATTTTGGGCCCCTCTATGGCTAGGCTGTGAAAACGTCTCACACATATGATATGGCAATATTTGAGAAGAGTAGCAGAATGTGTTTTGGGATGTACAGTAATTCTAAATATGCTTATGCTGTGTGTGAGAAATAACTTGTTGAAATGACAACTTTATGAAAACTTTTATTTTTTTCATTTTACAAAAAACTCACTATGCCTCTTACTAAATACCTTGGGTTGTCTACTTTTAAAAAAAATGTTATTTTGGGGGATATTTGCACTTTTCGGGCATTTTAGGGTCTTAAGAAATGAGATATCCAGTCAGTAAATCAGGACTAAGTGATTTTAAAAAATATACAGTATTTATCATAGTTTTTAGACTCTATAACATTCACACAGACTAAATAATGTACAATAATTTGGGTTATTTTTACCAACAAAATGTAGCAGAATACATTTTGGCCTAAATTTTAAAAAAATAATTATAACAGACCCTTTTTTTTAATTTTTGGGCTTTTTTAATTTATATGGCAAAAAATTTAATTTCTAGTGGTGATTGAATACCAGCAAAAGAAAGCTCTACATGTCTCAAAAAAATGTATAATTATTTAATTTGGGTACAGTGTTGTAAGGCCTGTGTAATTGTCATTCAAAGTGTGACAGTGCTGAAAACTGAAAATGTGCCTCCACTGAAAGGGAGGGAATGTGTCAGGATGTGAAGTGGTTAACTTACTTACTTCAAGTAATCTGTAGCTGAATGAAATCACTGACAATGAAAAAGTCAGTCCTGGGAGAATTTGACTCTTAACAACATATGAAAGGATGATGATATCTCTTTTATGGTAATATTAATGCCCCCAATTTAAACCTATTTTAAAGGAAATATCCCCTAAAAAAAAAAAAAAAAAAAAAAAACAGCTACATTAGAAGTAGCACCACAGAAAATGAACAGGGTTCTAAAAACAAAGGTTATTTGATGGGGGCTTTAGAAAAGCCTTTATAAACAACAGAGAACAGTAGAGTTGGCCAATGGAGAATTGTATATTGTATGGTAAAGGTATTTCACACATGTTTTAAATGAAAATGGAAGAAAATACTACTTTACATTATTATTTGATGAATGAATAGTCACCAAGAGAGAACAATGTAACAGCTCGTCAGTGATAATAGTCACCAAGGATTTCTGAGTGCTAATCTTTGTGAACTCACTGTACATTGGTGAAAAAGTCAGCTTGCCAGTAGTGTAGCAAGGACTGAGCTAATAAAACAGTAAGTGGGAAATAGTGTAAAAGTTTATAGTACACAATATATGCTTTATAGTGAGTCCTTACATAACAAGCATGTGGTTTTACAGGCCATATAATTTACAAAGTGCTTAGCGCCAAGGTTTTAATGTTCTATGAAGCCAAGAATAACAGCCATGAAAGTAAAATGAGCCCATCACTGTTTATTATACCTACAAGCTGACTTCAACATTCTTTATAAACAGAGACAGTCATTGGGGCTGATTTATGAAAAGTGAAGCAAAAATTAGGCTGTTGGCTATAGCAACCAATCAAAATTCCACATTTCTGTTCCAGTACATTTTTTTTTGCATGTTATATAACAGTGGTTAAACTCAGCAAAAAAAAATAAAAAAACATAAAAAAACTGGCATCAGCCAAAAATATAATAACAAAGGAAAAGCTTTATTTCCCAAAGTCACAATGTGGCCACATCAGACGGATCAGCAATCTAAGTGGCGAATTACTTAATTATTGGGGTGACCTAACTGCTAGGCTATTGTCATCTATTTAAGTGCCAGAAGGTATAAATGAGCTATCAACAAAACAAATAAAGATAAAGTAGAGTCAAAGAAAGGAGTATATGATGGGTGGGATGGGGTGCCAGGGGGGAGGGAGGGGAGAGGAAACCCCCTGAATTCCTGGAACATACAGGCATTAATTTAGCTAGAAGGCATAAAAAAGTAATTAAGATTGATAAAATACCCTCTGTGAGTTATTCATGAGTCCCAAACTTTTTTGGGAGTCATCTAGTATAGTTGCCATTTTTCCTTTCCCGGCATCCAAGTAATTTTATTCTTGACGTGGGCTATTGTAGGTTGAGCAGACCATAAAGATTTTGCCAGTGTTTGCTCAGCCACTTAAAGATAAAAGTGAGAATTTCCTTAACTTATATCAATATTAAACTCAAAAGCAAACATGTATTATATTGCAGCTTTCCAATTCTTAGATGTGATGGCTGCATTCATTTTCTTTTTTTTAGACTCTCTTTCCTTTATTTTCATCTGGTGATCCAGTGAGTAAGTCTGTTGTTTTTCAAAAGGACAAGCTCTCCAGCAGAATGTATACAGAGATGAGACAAATCATTTAACACTAGCAGGAGTCACTACGGTTTTTATTTATTTTTTGTGAAAAATAAACAAAAAAGGTGAACATTTTGAAAACAAAATGTTTTTTTTTTTGTTTATGTTATACAATTTTGCAAATAAATAATCTTTCTTCATAAATTTAGGCCAAAATGTATTATGCTACATTTCTTTGGTGAAAATAAACCCAACTCAGTGTATATTATTTAGTCTGTAGGAAGGTTATAGCGTCCAGAGACTATGGTATATATCTGAAAATTGTCCTGATGGACTGACAGCCTATCTAATTTCTTGAGACCTGAAAATGCCAGAACAGTACAAATATCCCCTAAATTACCCCTTTTGGTAAAGTAAACAGTGCAAGGTATTTAGTAAGAAGCATGGCAAGGTTTTTGAAAAACAAAGAAATTAGAAATGAAAAAAAAAAGGGATTTGTTTCCTACTTTTTTACATGCTGTCACCAGTGCAGTACAGCATCATCAGACTGGTGACAGTATGTAAAAAAATTATTATTATTTTTTTTATTTATTTTTTTTTATGACTTTTTTTACAATTTTTTTTTACATCCAGGGACCAAAGCAAAACAGTGTCACCACAGTAACACTGTAGTACTCTGGGGGATGTGATCAGGATTTTTTTTTTTACTTTTTTTACACACTATGATTGCTTATAACTGCATTTTACAGTTATAAGCATCCATTTTTTTCTGAATGAAAACTTCCTTACTTTGATCCTTCCTGTGATTGACTGACCGATCCTTCCTGCGCTTGACCGACCGATCCTTCCTGCGCTTGACCACCCGATCCTTCCTGCGAACAAGTGACCGATCCTTTCTGTGATTGATTGATCGACCGATCCTTCCTTACTTTGATCCTGCCTGCGATCGACAGGCCGATTCTTCCTGTGATCGACAGATCGATCTTTCCTGCAACTGACCGGCCGACCGATCCTTCTTCTTTGGATCTATTAATCCTTCCTTTTTTCGATAGATCCTTCCTTCCTATCTTTTATCCTTTATTCCTTCATTATTTTAGTTCTAATAACTTTTCTTAGATATTTGAAGATTATATTGCTTAAAATGTGCAAGTGCTGTGTGACAAATATTTCATACATTTTCAGAACTGAGAAAGCCAAACCTGCATTTACTCCTTTCAGGCCCCAAATGTTTGCAATGCCAGTGCTTAGTAACCTGCACATGTGCCATATTGTAGTAAATCACTTTTTTAAGGAAAAAAACCTACTCAAACATAAAAACTGGTCGAGAGAATGCTTTATTTTGGTGCATTTGGTATGTAGAAGTTTGATTTACAATAATGGCGATTTAAAATGTATCGGTTGTATTTATAATTTTAAAGTATAAATAAAGGCAAAGCTTTATTTCTTTATTTTTGTTTGGGTGGTGAGGGCTTCAAAGGACTGTCAGAGTTGTTGAGTTGCCACCAGAACAAGAATAAAGGGGAAATCTTTTTAATGGGGATGCTTGTTTCTGTAACAACTGTGTAACAGGGAATTTCCCTCAGATTGGAAAGATTTCCTCTCACTTCTTGTTGTGTCTACAGGACAGGAAATGAATGGAAACTCTAATGAGACACAGATGGTGTAAAAAAATCCATATCCAAAATGAAAAAAAAAAAAAAATTTGATATACTTTATGTTTAACCACTTGCCGACCACCCGCCGTCGTTATACGTTGGCTGTTTGAAGAGGAATATCGTTGTTGGGGCAGAAGCTAGCTGCCATAACCCCGGTATCCTTTTCTTCAGCGGGCAGTCAGTTTTTAGATAAAAGTGGTTTCTGTGACAGATTCGCCACAAGATCACTTTTATCAGTGGTGGGAGAGGACCCCCCCTCCCGCGGCACTTCGGTGTCCTCCGCTGCTTACCGGGGCCGTCGGTAGCGGCGGAGGCAATCGGATCCTTCTCGTTCTTTGGTATGAGCTGACTGAGGGGAAGATGGCCCCCGCTCAGCTCCATACCATTGCACGGTGGAAGCGACGTCAAAACGTTGCTTCTGCCCATAGCAATTAAAGGGACATTTTTTAAAAATACATTTTTTCAAACGACATGTCTTTTTTCTTTTTTATTGCATTTTAGTGTAAATATGATATCTGAGGTGTTTTTGACCCCAGATCTCATATTTAGGAGGTCCTGTCATGCTTTTTATCTATTACAAGAGATGTAATAGAATAAACGTGACACAATTTTTTTTAAAAAGAACAGTGTAAAAATAAAAAATAAAAAAAAAATAAAACATTTTTTAACGCACCCCGTCTTGCCAAGCTCGCGCGCAGAAGTGAACACTTACGTCAGCAGTGCCCGCATATGAAAATGGTGTTCAAGCCACACATTTGAGGTATCACCATTATCATTAGATTGAGAGCATTAATTCTAGGCCTAGACCTCCTCTATAACTTAAAACATGCAACCTGTAGAATTAATTTAAACATCGCCTGTGGAGATTTTTAAGGGTAAAAGTTTGTCGCCATTCCACGAGTGGGCGCAATTTTGAAGCGTGACATGTTGGGTATCAATTTACTCGGCATAACATTATTTTTCACAATATAAAAAAAATTGGGCTAACTTTACTTTTGTCTTATTTTTTGATTTAAAAAAGTGTATTTTTTAAAAAAAAAAAAAGTGCGCTTGTAAGACCGCTGCGCAAATGCGATGTGGCAGAAAGTATTGCAATGACCGCCATTTTATTCTCTAGGGTGTTAGAAAAAATATATAATGTTTGGGGGTTCTAAGTAATTTTCTAACAAAAAAAATGTTTTTTAATTGTAAACACCAAATCTCAAAACGAGGCTCCGTCCTTAAGTGGTTAACATATCTCATTATTATTTTAACAGTCCTTGTTTGTTTTTAGCAATTTTTGACACCTACATAAACTTATAAGAGAATGCTTAATGCTTTGATGTATATGTAGGATATGTTCTGATACTGTTATAGATAAAATGAAAAATCTGAGTACATGTATATGGAACTCACCCTCTTTTTCCCCTTATATTCTCTGCTTTGTATAACTCTATTCAGGTTTTTAATAAGTAGGAGGCAGTGTCAAAGGAAAATATTACTGCTGTGCTCTCGCTTTATAAAAACCTAGAACACTCTGCAAAGTATCATGGTTTAACACTATTTACCTTAGAATTATGAGAACTGACCCCCAGATGGCCTAATAGGGTACATTGGGGATGCCCCATTCCACTTATTTCATGGACATTCCCTGGCCACCTCCATCCCTCTTAGGGTTCCCTTTAGGGTATAGCTTGGACGTCAGTCACTTTTCTATGGAATGAGGTTGATGGAACACAGGATTCCCCGAATGCACTATTCTCAATTAGGCTTGGCTTCTACACATTTCAGTTGTTTTCACTGTAGCTTCCATGAACTCTGCTAAATCGTAATATTCTCAATTGACTCTAAATACTTGGTAGTCAAGATTTTAGAGTCTCTTTGGTTTTCCCTTCCTACAACAGGATAACTAAAAATCTTTTTGTGTATACTTCCCCTTCAGTACAACTGAAAATACTTTCTTCAAAGCTGGTGTACATTTCAGATCCTAAGACAGCGTAGAATCCCGATGTGGCTATATAACCTGGGGTATCTTCCTGACACTTTTTAGAACAGAAGAAGTTCCTTGGATGGATGTCATAAATTCTTCAACAGGACAGAATAGATCCAGTTGAATGTGAACAACTATTTCTAGCTATACCATGACAAGGATGAATGAGGCATATTAGAGATAATTCCATCTTGATAATTCTTCATATGCATCTACTTATCTGGTGTACATTTTGATGCTGGAATGCATAAAAGGGCCCCCTGGTGTATGGGTTCTTAAGCCAGTGTCCAGCACCAGGGCCCACTGTACAGCCTTGAAGGGGAGAGCCGAGGCTCCAATTCTGCCCCACTTGCTCTACACACACTTAAGTTTCACACTTTTTTGGCCCTAGGTCTAGTTAGGGGTCACAACTTACACATTGTTCATAAGGTCTCTACTTTCAAGTGGTTCCAGGATTTGTCTATAATAGATGTCACCCAACACATAAAGGCCATGGTGGGCATGTGTGCTTAGGGAATCTTCCAGGCTACCATCACTGTTTGACCCTACATTAATAAATCACCACTCACTCCCAACCCAAACTGGCTGATAGATTTCACACTCCCCAGGTATTTGCTATGTCTATGCATCTTACATAAACCTAGCAACCAGTCAAGCATGTTTAACAGCAGCATTACTCAACAGACCTGGCTGCTAAAAGATAGCTACACAGCTAAGATTTACTTCACATGCCGACTGTCTTATCTGAACACATCTACAAAACACCTTTTGAATCTATGCCTTTTACTGAACATTTTATTGTTAATTAAAGTGGTTGTTAACCCACTGTACTAAAATAGTGTTATCCCCTCTGTATCATAATAACATGTGTCCCTGTGCCTGTGTAATGTAAAAAAAACTGCCTATCTGTACCTGTATAAGCTGCACTCCGAGTGCTCAGTTGACATGTCAGTTCCCTTGTTTCTCCAGCTCAGAGCTGGAGTGGGCGGGGCCGAGCCGTTCTGCTGACATCATCCGGTGGAGTAGGGGGAGAGAGGAGAGAGCTGTCAGAATCACACAAATAGACCACAATGTCAGTTTTTTAGGGTATACATGGTGCCAAATGACACAGCACAAGCACTGTGCTGTATAACATGCTTTAAAGGAACAGGATCAGGTTTATTTTTTGGGGTTAACAAACGCTTTAAGTCCAACAATATGTTGGTCTTATGTAACTGGTCTATTTGTTGGGTATCTTAAGCGGGGTGTTGCAGTGCTCACAACACTGAATAGAGATGAAGGATCCAACTGTCCCATGTGCTCTTCCTTTCTGTATCCCAGGCCTAAGGCCTATCCAATTACCCCCAAGGGGGAAAGCATACTACTCCATTTCCCTTACTGTTCTCTAGGACTCGCTTCTTAGTTCCTCCTACACCCTATATAGAAAGTGAATGGGTACCTCTCAATGTAATAAATTATATTGTAAATGTACTGTCTGCCTTCATGTTGTAAAGTGCTGCACAAACTGTTGGTGCTATATAAATTCTGTAAAATAATAATAAGTAAAGACAGGAGATTTAATGTCCAGAAAGTCAGGGCAAATCAAGAGGGAACTAAGTCTCCACTGCAAGCTTGTCCTGCTTAGCAATCCACCTTTGTTAATGAATTAGTTGTACATACGCTGTTAGCATCTCTAAAGTATCTCCTGCACATAGTATACATTTGAAGAGAATGTTTTAGTTGTTCAGTCTGATTTGCAGATGCATCAATGCCACTGCAAACATACATATTTTTTTTGTAATTCAGGCCCAGCAAGATTTTGATATATTTGCATAAAATTAGCACTAAGAATCATATTCATAGATATGTGCAGAAGTCTTCAACTCTGGCTCTTTACGTTAATTCCAGCTGTCAGTAAAAGCAGTTCACAGCACTGATGGAGCACTGACGCAGGAAGGGTCCACTTATACAGTATGTTTGTAAATCTACAGCCTGCAGTCATTAGGAAGCTGGCATTAAAATCTGGAATCCTCTCACTCAACCATAAAACTGTTTTATGTAATAAAGCTACTCATGTCCCATAAAATATCTTCATTTAGTCTAAACTAGACAAGAACTCTTGGGACTCCATGTTGTGTTTATTTGTTCTCTGTTTAGAGTGGAATAAATAACTAGCTTGTTATATTTCTAAAATATTGAGAATAGCCTTATGCATGATGGTACTTAAAGACATGTATTTTTAATGATAGATCCTATTTAATCTTATAAATGTTTTACAGACCTGGTTTTAGCAAATATATTTATTTTCCACGTGATTAAGTAGCTTGTTTTCAGTAATATAAAGCACACAAAGAAACAATTTAGAGTACATTTAACAAAATGTATAATGTATTCATGTACAATGAAACTTGAAATAATTGTTTTTATAAGTTTCATTGGAACAATGTTGTTGTGGGATTTCCAGAAACAGGATTATATGAGTAGAGTTCATCTACTAATGACCAGTGCCATAACAACAATCATTTTAGGGCACAAGAAGGCTGACTCTGGCCCTGTATAAAATCCCAACCCCAAGATATTATGTAAGTGTGGTCGACAGGTAGCAGTATCATGTATAATGTTGGTTCTGTCACCTGCTGTGTAATTCAAAATTTCAACATCTGGCTGTATTTTACATGCTTCAGTTTATTATTGATTGAATCCAGTTCACATGGTAATGGAAAAGAGATACTGGAGCTGATTTACCAAAGGAAAATTTACTTTGCAAGGGAATTTACCCCTGAGCTTAGTGAATGTGGTGATGTTTCCCCTTACAAAGTATACCCAATCATGTGCAAGCAAAATAAAAAAAGCAGCATTTTTGTTTGCACGATTGGATATAAGAAGTTCTCAGAGCTTCACTTCATTCACTAGGCTCTGGGCAAATTCCCTTGCAAAGTGCAACGTCCATTGCAAAGTGAACAGTCTATTTGCCCTCAGTAAATCAACCACACAGTTCTGATCTCCTAATCTGTCAACTATTGCACTACTGTGTTTACCCTCATTTCAAAATGGAAGTATTTTCACTGTTAATGTTTTAAATATCAATGTAAAAGCAAAGCAACAACAACTTTAGACACAATATTGCAAGACCAGCCTAGCTTGGACCACAGAGAAGGCTCTTACTATAAGGAATTAAGTGTTCTTCACCAGGAATCCACTTCAAAATGAGCCCCAGAAAATAAATATTGGGTACACTGCTTTTAGGGCAATATGTTGTTAGAGTAGCAATAAATGACTTTACCCTGAGCACTTTTATACTAAATGCTATTTAGCATTTGTACTGTTAACAAAACATTTTTACTTTTGTGTATATGGAGGACTCCAAGAATAGCAAATAATAAAAAGCAATATAAAGTGCAATGTGGAAAAAAAAACAATGCATTATGTTAAGAAATTAAACAAATCAGTTTTCTGTTTGCTGATTTTTAAAATCTAGTTCTTTTGAAGTCATTAGTAAGATGACCTATAATTCAACTGCATTTAACTAATTCCTTGAGACCTGTGCAGTTGAAAGCACCAGTTTCCAAAGTGCATTTGGTTTGGTAATAAGGTGTCCCTGGATCAGTGGAGGCACACCTAAACTGCAGTATGCAGAAGTTTGAAGCAAGTCACAGCTACATTTCAGAATACAAAAAATGTAAATGTCCATGTGAAACGTCACTTGAGAGAGGGTGCAAGGGAAAAATAGGTATTTGGGACTTTAAATGAAGCCATGGCCTGGTAAGGTCCTGTGTTTCATCCCTATCAATATGAAAAGAGAAAAGGGGGGACTTTACATGAAGAATGTAGCAGCAACTGAATAAATAGGGGGGTATGTAGAGGAGATATTTATTAGTACATAACATTGATAAACACACATAATATACATAAAGGTTGGGATTTGATTCCCACAAGTTAAAGCATGATAATAATATGAATATCAATTTGCATTGCATAATAAATTACCAGAATCCACCTAAACTGATATATATACAACTAGTTGATTAAAAAGTAATGCCTGCATGGCCTATGGCCTCACTGTTCCCCGTTCAGGTTGATATGGGTATAAACATAATTATATAAAAATCTGATGACCACATAATTGGTACAAAACTCGGCATCTAGTAGCTCTATGCGTTTCGTGGCTTGTAGCCACTCATCAGGAGCAGGCACATGGAAGAGGAAAACCCCCCACATCTTACTTACAAAAATGCATGTTCTGGTAGTATAATGCTGGGAATCGCGGGCCACCCAGAGACATCATGGTCGGAAGCTGTGTTGGGGACATGTCCAGCAAAAGCAACCAAAAACAGACAGCATCCCAGGTGGCTGTGAGTCTAGGGGCACTCATGGTGCAGATGGGGAATGGTAAGTGAACTGACCAAGTGGAGTCTCTGTAAGTGAATGTGATGAAATGGTGATTAAAAAAGAAGCCCAACCTGATGGGGCAGAGTTGAGGTGCAATGGTAAAACCGAATACCAATGTGAACTAAACAGGGAGTGACAAAAATATTAGGAAAAAGTGGAGTGAAGGGGGAACCACTGAACCAACTGGAAATCCAAGAGAGGGACGTGAGAAGGCAGGAAAAAAGGTGACTGCTCACCTTCAATCAAATCACAACCTTTATGTATATTATGTGTGTTTATCAATGTTATGTACTAATAAATATCTTCTCTACATACCCACTTATTTATTCACTTTCTGCTACGTGCTTCATGTAAAGTCCCACCCCCTCACTTGAGAGAGGGTGCCTAGCTCTGATTTATCAACATGGAACTGTACCTTTCGAATGTTGACTTTGGGATAAAGTCTGATAAGGGGAGTGGCTTACAATGTAATTATGGGCTGTCATTTACAAATCTTAATTTTAGTGCTCCAATCACTATAAGTTTGCGACTACATTTAAAATGTGCAGCACTGACAGTTAATTATATCTTAAAGACCAGATACCAAAATATTAAGTCAATAAAAATTAAAAAGGGAGCTGCGCTAAATTAGACTAAACTATAAACGTGATAAGAAAACACGATATTCAATATATGAGTAAATATCTCGGTGTGCACAGTATGTGTACACGTTACCTTAATGTAAATATAACAATAACTTGCCATAGACATTAAATCAAACGTGCAAAAGATGTCACATCTGTCATATACAAAGATCAAACATGCAAAATGTCCCATCTATATGGTCTCAAGTGAGACACTTGGTGTTAGTGAAGAAAAAATAAAATTACGTGTATAGAAAATTATAAGTGCATTGAACCAGTCTATGTAGAGTTAAAGTCCATAAATATTATAGTCCTGGATTGAGAAGTGTGTTTAAAGGTGATTTCAACAGGGAACTCCAAAGCTCTTCATTAACAGAGACGTGATCGGTAATTAAACAGCATGCTAAGAAGTGATAACACCGCCACCACAAAAACATGCTGCCTGCTTACCAGAGCTAGGTGGTCCCTTGTTACAGGGGACCCCTATGCGCGGATGGCCTTAACCCCAGCCAGGGATGACGTTTGGCAGAGTCCTGGATGTTTCAGGGGATGAGGGAACCTTGTCTTGCGCTGTTGCTGGCTACTGGGAAGTAGACCGACTCATGGACAGCTCAGGATCAGGGTCAGCGAGGCACAACATAAATCGATACCGAAGGAAGGAATGAAGCGCTCACATGGCATAAAATCCTTATTATATTTATTGTAATAAAATAACAAATAAACACTTACAGTGTTGAAGATAAAAATGGCAGAATACAGCGAGCCGGCCGGTCTCGCTCAGCAGCCCGTGGTTCCGGGACTACGACGTGAGTGCGGTGACGTCAGGACGTCGCTCCTCCTCCCCACGCGTTTCGTCACAGATAGGACGTCATCACGGGGCACGGGCGGCGTTCTGACGCACCGCACTATATACCATAACAAAAAAACCAAGCCTCGACTTGAATCTCGGACGATGGGACGCCAAATGCCATCTTAGTTGTGGTTGGACTGTACAAATCAATGCCAGTAAAAGGGAAAAAGATTTGGATGTATGTCATTTAACTAAAAGAATTTGCGCTGCTCTATAGGTATTATGCAAATTTCAATGGATTATCACATTCGAATTGGAACATCCCCATTTCGGAAATTGGCCAGATGTAACAAAAACGGGACTGTTATTCTGTGAATATAACTTATGTCGGGCTACCAGGATCATACATAATCGATATTTGGAGGCCGACCATATAGTGAAATCCACTAAAGGGAAAATGTAAAGCATAAATTAAACGGGTAACTATATACATAAAATTACATTTATATAGACAGCAGGGGAAAACGCTATCTAAAAATTTATAAGGGGTTCAGAATAGTGCAATATCGATGTCATGTCATGAATGGCGTCCCAACATAACCAGAATATGCACTGATCTAAGGTATCAGAACAAAAAAAAAAGGAGAAAAAACGGATCCGTTTTTGGCATAATACCTATAGAGCAGCGCAAATTCTTTTAGTTAAATGACATACATCCAAATCGTTTTCCCTTTTACTGGCATTGATTTGTACAGTCCAACCACAACTAAGATGGCGTTTGCCGTCCCATCGTCCGAGATTCAAGTCGAGGCTTGTTTTTTTTGTTATGGTATATAGTGCGGTGCGTCAGAACGCCGCCCGTGCCCCGTGACGACGTCCTATCTGTGACGAAACACGTAGGGAGGAGGAGCGATGTCCTGACGTCACTGCACTCACGTCGTAGTCCCGGAACCACGGGCTGCTGAGCGAGAACGGCCGGCTCGCTGTATTCTGACGTTTTTATCTTCAACACTGTAAGTGTTTATTTGTTATTTTATTACAATAAATATAATAAGGATTTTATGCCATGTGAGCGCTTCATTCCTTCCTTCGGTATCGATTTATGTTGTGCCTCGCTGACCCTGATCCTGAGCTGTCCATGAGTCGGTCTACTTCCCAGTAGCCAGCAACAGCGCAAGACAAGGTTCCCTCATCCCCTGAAACATCCAGGACTCTGCCAAACGTCATCCCTGGCTGGGGTTAAGGCCATCCGCGCATAGGGGTCCCCTGTAACAAGGGACCACCTAGCTCTGGTAAGCAGGCAGCGTGTTTTTGTGGTGGCGGTGTTATCACTTCTTAGCATGCTCTTTAATTACCGATCACGTCTCTGTTAATGAAGAGCTTTGGAGTTCCCTGTTGAAATCACCTTTGAACACACTTCTCAATCCAGGACTATAATATTTATGGACTTTAACTCTACATAGACTGGTTCAATGCACTTATAATTTTCTATACACGTAATTTTATTTTTTCTTCACTAACACCAAGTGTCTCACTTGAGACCATATAGATGGGACATTTTGCATGTTTGATCTTTGTATATGACAGATGTGACATCTTTTGCACGTTTGATTTAATGTCTATGGCAAGTTATTGTTATATTTACATTAAGGTAACGTGTACACATACTGTGCACACCGAGATATTTACTCATATATTGAATATCGTGTTTTCTTATCACGTTTATAGTTTAGTCTAATTTAGCGCAGCTCCCTTTTTAATTTTTATTGTCTAATGTGGTATAACATTTTGAGCAGCTGCTTTACTTTTCACGAATAGCGCAATTTCCTATATATTTTTTCAAAATATTAAGTCGTCTGCTGGGTTCTTATGTATCGAAAAGTCTCCTGTCGTTTGTTCTACATTGTGGAGAATCCTTCAGATGAGTGTGATACTAGCATCTGCCTTTGTTATAGCTGTAACTTTAAACAGAGCTGGGAAATCTGGGGGGGATTTCTTGCCACTGGAGTCCCAAAACAGTGTAACCAGGCGATCATGCCAATATGAAGTATCAGTTCTGAGTGGTGTTGGGCTTTAATTTTGTTTAATATGTGTGGTAACACCATTGCTGCATCCCCTTACAAAGATATTATAGTAGAATGCCAGCATAAACCATTTTTTTGTCTCATGACAGTGACAATTTCAAGCTCTACTCCAATCCGGTACATATATCCCAAGGTAATATATCTATACAATTGTTAATAATTATGCTTAAATATTCACTACTGGAAGACTGCTGACTAGCACATAGCTTTTCCAAGTGCAACAATTTCTCTTCCTCAGCATGTAAAGGGATCAGCAAATCTAAATCCATATTTAACCATAGTTACCAATTAATCAGATTTGGAAGTATAAATCTGCAAAGTCTTACTTCTAAACTTCACATTGTAGTTTTTGAGTAGTGTAACTAAATGCATCTTTGGAAGTATTGTATTAGGTATAATAAATTTTGAGTAATATTTTCATCACGGCATGAGCTACCCAGATGGAATCATGCTTGCACTGAAGGCAGCTTAAGAAAAACTTGAAACCAAGATTCCTTATTTTTACACAGAAGGCACCTGTATACGCAAAATATCAAATTATAATATAGCATTAGGTTGCTGATCTAAGGCTTTATATTAATTAATTAATTGATGTGTACTACATAAAATACTACAGTATATTTTGCCCACTTAAAAAAGTTTTCCAGTTCCAGAATGACAATGTAGATTCTTGTTTTTCCTTATGTTATAGGAAATAACAATTGAGATCTTCGTGTGCCAGCTTGTTTCATTATATTTGTCTAACAATAATAACGGCAGATTATATTTTGTTTTTCTAATGCATGAAAATGGGAAATGAGTGCCACCGCAGTGAGTTTTTCTCTTTGTCTTCAGAAGTCTCCAGTTTTGTCCGCTGCTTTCATCTCCACGTATCTAACTGCAGATTCCCTCTGTTTCTGTGGATTAAGAAAGCATGGTCCCCAAGGAAGAATGTTCTTTAATGACTTGAAAATTTGAAATAACAAAGCAAAGACAGGAGATTGATGGTTTAATGGGTCCGTTTCTTCCACTGCATTTTGTTATAGTTTAGGGGGGGAAATAAAGCAACTCCCCCTTGTATTGTATGTTTAAAATAGACGTGGGCTTTCCTTGTGCACGAAAAAAAAAAAAGAGTTTTATCTCTAATGTGTTATTTTCAGACAGATGCAAACAGCACAAACAATAAAGCAAATATTGAAATGCTGCATTAAAACCAAACATACAATTCTTTTGCATGGCCATAATTTGAAAAAGTATTTCTGTTTTCAAACACAAACTTGTGTATATATTTCAAAAGCTAATTATCTAGTATTACAGAGCATGGCGTCTCAAATGATGGTGTGCCATTTCCGCAAACTTACCCAAAATTTTATTTGGCAGAGCAACTACACTGTCAGTAAAACCAGTAATAAGAAAACAAAAGTTTTGCACCAGTTGATTGGCTTTGGAAGCAATCCATGGTTTTAGAAAGACTATTAAAGAGATGTTTCCTGGAATTTAATTTCCTACTAACACTGTATAAATGAAAGCATGTGATTAAAGAGAAAAAAAGATAACTTTTTTAAAGTTCCACACCCATACACTTAGATTTTGTAGGAATATTTTTTTTTTCACTTAAAGCTAAAAGGAATTACAAAAAATACCCTTGCAGTGGAGCACTGCAAGGATCAATGTTTATTACGTTTAGGGGTAGTGGAAAAGACTAATAACTTATTTTTTTGTTCCGGTGCTCTTCTCTTCTCTCCAACGCTTTGGGTTGTGGACAGGCCCTTGCTATCCTCTTGTATAAAGCAGGACTATTAGCCCTGCATTGTATGTGATGACATCAGCATGGTAGCTAATCAGCATCTAACCTCAGCTTGTTCAGTTAAGATTTGGCAATAAAACCTGGAAGCTGATTTCTATGCAGAAGTGAGTCAGGTTTTGAACTTCCTAGCTTTAGTAAATAAACCTCAAAGTGACCATCCATTAGGAAGTCTGCTGGAGCACATTATATGGTATGTATTACAGCTTATTCCTCTACCCCTAGATTTAGCATGCATTTAACCCTTGCAGTGTGGGAGGCTCCACTGCAGGGTTATTTTTTGTTCTGGTGCCCAGAGTTAGCCATTTAAGGAACTTTCCATTTTAGGCCTCTTCCACACTTGCAGACAAATTTTGTCAGTTTTTCATGAGGACCCGATCGGACCCTCCAGCCTCCTCTATGGAGCGGCAGGTATAAATGGACATGTGTCTGTTTACACCTTCTGACATCCAATCCAATCCTATACACTAAAAACAGATGGATGGGGATCCGCTCTCCATCCATCTGGCAGATCAGATGGCAGTCAAGTTTAAACAGACAGGCGGTCCCTTTACATCTGACTGTGCATAGAGGAGAACGGGCTGTGTTTGTGTCAGCTCTGTGTGGACATGGACCAGCCATTCACCTGCTCAGTGGGCATCAGCAGACAGATTCCCTGCTGAGCAGGCAGACTTCAACAGAGCCAGCCCCGTGTGAAAGGGACCCTAATCAAATATAGACACCTGGTTTCAAATGTTAGGACGGTGCTACTGTCTAGAACCTTCAATGTACAGCTTGTTGTGGTGCTTTAGTGTATTAGGTTCCTCCACTCGGATAAAATATATAGGATGTTGTTATCTGAACTAGTGAGTTGAAATACTACCAGAGCTAAGCCGTCAGTCTCCTGTGTTTCCCTATTATAGGGATTTAATGCCTTTGTTGGTCAGCCTACACAATGCAGGCCAAATGACCTACAGATTTTGGGCTGAACATGAATTATACTCCAAAGGCTAATAGATAATTGGTAAATGCCAAGAGATTATTTTGAAAATGCCATGGAAACAAAAGTTACATAGATAGGCACACAAACGCCTGAGTTCAAAGTTTTAGAAGTTGTGAATTAAAGCCCAGCTCTGGCAAGATAGAGTGGTCAAGATTTAGCTTTTATTTTGTAGTTGAGAGTACTCTAATCCTCGATGTGGACTGCTAGTCTAGGTCAGATTGATTAAAGATCCAATAGCTATCTACAAAGCACTTAAGCAGCCAATTTTACATTACCAGTGATTAGGGATGAGCCGAACACCCCGGGTTCGGTTCGAACCAGAACCTTCGAACGGACCGAAAGTTTGCGCGAATTTTCGAACCCTATACGTTATAATGGACGCGAACGTTCGAAATCAAAAGTGCTAATTACAACGGCCAATATGCATGTTAATGTCATAAAACAGGTTTGGGGACCCGGGTCCTGCCCCAGGGGACATATATCAATGCAAAAAGAACTTTTAAAAACTAACGTTTTTTCGGGAGCAGTCATTTTAATGATGCATAAAGTGAAAAAAAAAAAGTGAAATTTTCCTTTAAATATGGTACCTGGGGGGTGTCTAAATTATGCCTGTGAAGTGGCATGTGTTTCCCGTGTTTAGAACTATCCTTGCACAAAATGACATTTGTAAAGGAAAAAAAGAAGCCATTTAAAACCACTTGCGGCTTTAATGTCATGTCTTGTCCTGGCCGCCATATGGCTGAAAATCCTTGAGAAAAATGGCATGGCTACCCCATCACCCCCCCCCCACCCCAGCCCCTTTGGGTCTTGTATGGATATTAAGGGGACCCCGCACCCAAAATAAAACCCTATACCTACAACCCTATATACTCTGAACAGCAGTATATAGGCGGTGCAAACAAGAGACGGACTGTAGGTTTGTTCTTAAGTAGAATCTGAACAGGTACATTATGAAGTGTAGCTCCATCCCAAAAAAATCTATTTTTAAGCTTTTTGGAGAACATAGGGAGGGGTTATCACCCCTGTAACATTTGCTGTCTTTGCACATCTGTTCAGAACATGTCATCTCACTTTCTGTCCCAATGACAAATGTTTTTGGAAAAGTGGGGTTTTAATTGAAACAAGGATTGGTGATAAAGTATCAGTAGAGAGGAGATGCCTTTTTCCCAAATTAAATCTAACAGGATAGAATTTCCCTTCCTAGGGGTAGATTTCCTCTCACTTCCTGTTTTCTCTTTCCATTTGCAAGTAGGAGTCGTTTGTAAGTTGGATGTTTGAAAGTAGGGGCCTGGCGTATATACTCTGCAGAAATTTGCCCTATTAGATGTTGGTGTAGCCACAAGACTGGTGGGCACAGGAATGGGCCCTGCTGTGAGTTAATAGATCAAGATTTGTACTTGCATGCACCTGTTGAACCGGGCAGAAAAATTGGGCCTTTGGCGGTGGTGGTGGTGGTGGTGGACGGTGTTGCCACAAGACTGTAAGCTCTCACAGTTACTCTTGGTGGGCGCAGGAATGGGCCCTGCTGTGAGTTATTAGATCAAGATTTGTAATTGCAAGCACCTGATGAACAGGGCAGAAAAATTGGGCCTTTGGGCGGTGGTGGTGGACGGTGTTGCCACAAGACTGTAGGCCCTCATAGTTACTCTTGGTGGGCGCAGGAATGGGCCCTGCTGTGAACTATTAGATCAAGATTTGTAATTACACGCCCCTGTTAAACAGGGGCTGAAAAATTGTGCCTTAGGCACTGGTGCTGGTGCCACAACACTGCAACCCCTCACAGATACTGTACTTGGAGCACAGCAGTCACACGTGTTGCGAAGCATTTTTTTAAAAAATTGTAAGTACACGCCCCTGTTAAACAGGGGCTGAAAAATTGTGCCTTAGGCACTGGTGCTGGTGCCACAACACTGCAACCCCTCACAGATACTGTACTTGGAGCACAGCAGTCACACGTGTTGCGAAGCATTTTTTAAAAAAATTGTAAGTACACGCCCCTGTTAAACAGGGGCTGAAAAATTGTGCCTTAGGCACTGGTGCTGGTGCCACAACACTGCAACCCCTCACAGATACTGTACTTGGAGCACAGCAGTCACACGTGTTGCGAAGCATTTTTTTAAAAAATTGTAAGTACACGCCCCTGTTAAACAGGGGCTGAAAAATTGTGCCTTAGGCACTGGTGCTGGTGCCACAACACTGCAACCCCTCACAGATACTGTACTTGGAGCACAGCAGTCACACGTGTTGCGAAGCATTTTTTTAAAAAATTGTAAGTACACGCCCCTGTTATACAGGGGCTTAAAAATTGTGCCTTAGGCACTGGTGTGGTGGCATGGATCATTGAGGAGGAGGAAGAGGATAGTCAGTGAACATAAGAGGACAGTCACTCAGCATCAGCATAGGCAGTCTTGAAGGGATGTGACATTATAAATTATTCCGTTATATCCGCTTCAGGTGCCTGGTAGCTGGTGGGGATCCAAGACTGATTCATTTTGATGAAGGTCAGTCGATCAACCGAGTCGGTGGACAGGCGCACCCTATGATCGGTGACAAATCCTCCAGCAGCACTGAATGTGCGTTCAGAAAGAACGCTGGAGGCAGGACAGGCCAGTAGCTCAATTGCATACTGTGCAAGCTCTGGCCAGTGATCCATCCTCAGGACCCAGTAAGCCAGAGGATTTTCGGTGGGAAAGGTGTCCAAGTCTGACCTTGCCCCAAGGTATTCCTGCACCATGTATATCAGACGCTGGCGATGGTTGCTGGAACCGATCATACCTTGGGGCTGCGGACTAAAAAATTGTCTGAACGCATCGGTCAGACGTCCACCTTCCCCACCGCTCCTTCTGCTACTGACCGAAGCCTCAGCAACTCGTCGCCCAGGACCAGGAGTTTATAACCTCCCAGTTTCTGGGAACGCGTTGCACAGACCTTTCTGCAAGGCCTCCCTGAGATGTCTCATCCTCTGCTCCCTCTGCGACGGCAAGATAAGGTCCGCAACCTTACCCTTGTACTGTGGATCAAGGAGAGTGGCCAGCCAGTAATGGTCCCTCTCCTTGATCCAAAGAACACGAGGATCCTTCCGCAGGCTTTGCAGGATCAGGGAGGCCATGCAGCGTAGGTTAGCTGAGGCATTCGGTCCGGAGTCTTCTGGGTCACTGAGGATGACATGATCGCCAGCGACCTCCTCCCAGCCACGTACAAGTCCACTGATTTGTTGGGACTGTACATCATCCCTAAAAGACTGCTGCTGCTGATGCTGAGTGCCAGGCTCCACCTCCATGCTCACACAATCCTCCTCCTCCTCCTCATCCTCTTCCTGTGTGATGGGTGGGACAGAAGGAACACTGTCCGGATAAAGGGGGCCTTGAGAGGCAAGGAAGTCCTCCTCTTCCTGTCTCTGTTCTGCCTCAAGTGCCCTGTCCATTATCCCACGCAGCGTATGCTCCAACAGGTGGACAAGAGGTACAGTGTCACTGATGCATGCACTGTCACTGCTCACCATCCTCGTGGCCTCCTCAAATGGTGAGAGGACAGTGCATGCATCCCTGATCATGCTCCACTGACGTGGGGAAAAAAAACCAAGCTCCCCTGACCCTGTCCTGGTGCCGTAGTCGCAAAGGTACTCATTGATGGCCCTCTGCTGCGTGTGCAGTCGCTGCAGCATGGCCAACGTTGAGTTCCACCTGGTGGGCATGTCACATATTAGGCGGTTCTTGGGCAGGTTCAGCTCCTTTTGCAGCTCAGTCAGCCGAGCACTGGCATTATAAGATTGGCGGAAATGCACACAGACTTTCCTGGCCTGCCTCAGGACATCCTGTAAGCCTGGGAACCTGCCCAAGAACCGCTGCACCACCAGGTTGAGGACGTGAGCCATACAGGGCACATGGGTGAGCTGCCCCTGTCACAGGGCGGAGAGGAGGTTGGTGCCATTGTCAGAAACGACCATTCCTGGCTTAAGCTGACGTGGCGTCAACCACCTCTCGGCCTGCCCCTGCAGAGCTGCCAGAAACTCTGGCCCAGTGTGGCTCCTGTCCCCCAAACACACCAGCGCAAGCACGGCATGGCATCTTTTTGCCTGCGTACTTGCGTAGCCCCTTGTACGCCTACGGAGCACCGCTGGTTCCGAGGACAGAGCACTGGAGGAAGAAGAAGAGGAGGGGGTGGAGGAGAGAGGTGTGTCACAACCAGTAGCAGTAGTAGCGTTTTGGAGGCGTGGTGGCGGAACAACCTCCAACACTACTGCACCTTGTCCTGCATCCCTCCCAGCTGCCAATAGAGTGACCCAATGGGCCGTGAAAGAAAGGTAACGTCCCTGTCCATGCCTGCTGGACCATGAGTCAGCGGTAATATGCACCTTACCGCTGACCGCCCTGTCCAGCGAGGCATGGACATTGCCTTCCACATGCCGGTAGGGAGACGGAATCGCCTTCCGTGAGAAAAAGTGGCGTTTGGGAACCTGCCACTGAGGAACCGCACATTGAACAAACTCACGGAAGGGGGCCGAGTCTACCAACTGAAAAGGCAGCAGTTGAAGTGCTAGCAATTTAGCCAAGCTAGCATTCAACCGCTGGGCATGTGGATGGCTGGGAGTGTACTTCTTTCGACGGTCCAGCAGCTGGGGCAGGGAAATTTGCCTGCTACAATCGGACGTCGGTGTACTGCAAGTACTTGGTTGTGACACACCTAATTCTACACCTTCAGTCCTCTCAGAGCAGCTTTCAGAGAGGACTGAAGGTGTAGTGGGGATGGAGATCCCAGCTGATGAGGAGCAATGAGAGGTCCGCTTAGTTCTTTGGTGTGGGTCTTTTATGTGTGCCTGCCAACGAGCTGCATGGCAGGTCGAAATATGTCTGCTCATGCTTGTGGTGCCCAAGCGGCTGATGTTTTGGCCACGCGAGATACGCTTGAGACAAATATTGCAAATAGCAGTGGTGCGATCTGATGCACTCGTCTCAAAAAAGGCCCACACCAAAGAACTTTTCTGATAACGTGCAGAGGCAGCGCCCTGCACAGGCGGAGCTCTGCGGTGTTGTACAGTTGCTGTGCTGGCCTCTAGCTGGCCTCCAGGGGGCATCCTGCCTCGTTGGACATGTGACGCCGCATCCTCCTCCTCCTCGTCCTCCTCCTCATCCTCTCTCCCTTCAGGCACCCACGTGGAGTCAGTGACCTCATCATCCCCTCCCTCTTCACCACTAGAGCAAACCTGGCAGTAAGCTGCAGCTGGTGGAACAGTACTGCCAGATTGCTGTCCTTCAGCATCCCCTCTCTCTGCGCGCACACTACTGACTTCCTCAAGCTGGGTATCATCATCCGAGCCTTCGAATCGTTGGGCATCCTCCTGGAGCATGTACCCAACACTGTGCTCAAAGAGTTCGGGGGACTCCTCAGGAGGACATGGTGGGTCTAGGGAAGGGGTGGCTGATGATGCCATTGAGTACGCGTTGGCAGCTGCTCTGCCAGTACCCTGAGCCTGGGTGAGAGAGGATGAGGAGGATGAGGAGGGCTTGGTCATCCATTCTACCAAGCCTTCAGCATGATGCGGCTCCACATGTCCAGCTGCCAAAAACAAAGACGCGCGTGTCCCATGGCCACGTGCTGATGACGATGCACGACCACGTCCACGGCCACGTCCACTAGAAACAGAGCCTGCCTGCCCTGTGTTCTTGGCTCTGCACGCTCTGCCTCTCCTTGGCGGTCTTCCAGCCATTGTAGTCGGTAGTCCTGTGGGTGCTGCTGAGAAGAAAATATAGGAGCTCTGTGTGATGCCACTAACACACTAGAAGTCCTATGGGTGCTTCTGCAAAGAAAATATAGGAGCTCTGTGTGATGCCACTAACACACTAGAAGTCCTGTGGGTGCTGCTGAGAAGAAAATATAGGAGCTCTGTGTGATGCCACTAACACACTAGAAGTCCTGTGGGTGCTGCTGAGAAGAAAATATAGGAGCTCTGTGTGATGGGACTAACACACTACAAGTCCTATAGGTGCTTCTGGGAACAAAATATAGGAGCTCTGTGTGATGGGACTAACACACTTTAAGTCCTATAGGTGCTTCTGGGAACAAAATATAGCTCTGTGTGATGGGACTAACACACTTCAAGTCCTATAGGTGCTTCTGGGAAGAAAATATAGGTCTGTGTGATGGGACTAACACACTTCAAGTCCTATAGGTGCTTCTGGGAACAAAATATAGGATCTCTGTGTGATGGGACTAACACACTACAAGTCCTATGGGTGCTTCTGGGAAGAAAATATAGGTCTGTGTGATGGGACTAACACACTTCAAGTCCTATAGGTGCTTCTGGGAACAAAATATAGGATCTCTGTGTGATGGGACTAACACACTACAAGTCCTATGGGTGCTTCTGGGAAGAAAATATATGTCTGTGTGATGGGACTAACACACTTCAAGTCCTATAGGTGCTTCTGGGAACAAAATATAGGATCTCTGTGTGATGGGACTAACACACTTCAAGTCCTATAGGTGCTTCTGGGAACAAAATATAGGATCTCTGTGTGATGGGACTAACACACTACAAGTCCTATGGGTGCTTCTGGGAAGAAAATATAGCTCTGTGTGATGGGACTAACACACTTCAAGTCCTATAGGTGCTTCTGGGAACAAAATATAGGATCTCTGTGTGATGGGACTAACACACTTCAAGTCCTATAGGTGCTTCTGGGAACAAAATATAGGATCTCTGTGTGATGGGACTAACACACTACAAGTCCTATGGGTGCTTCTGGGAAGAAAATATAGGTCTGTGTGATGGGACTAACACACTTCAAGTCCTATAGGTGCTTCTGGGAACAAAATATAGGATCTCTGTGTGATGGGACTAACACACTACAAGTCCTATGGGTGCTTCTGGGAAGAAAATATAGGTCTGTGTGATGGGACTAACACACTTCAAGTCCTATAGGTGCTTCTGGGAAGAAAATATAGGTCTGTGTGATGGGACTAACACACTTAAAGTCCTATAGGTGCTTCTGGGAACAAAATATAGGATCTCTGTGTGATGGGACTAACACACTTCAAGTCCTATAGGTGCTTCTGGGAACAAAATATAGGATCTCTGTGTGATGGGACTAACACACTTCAAGTCCTATAGGTGCTTCTGGGAAGAAAATATAGGTCTGTGTGATGGGACTAACACACTTCAAGTCCTATAGGTGCTTCTGGGAACAAAATATAGGATCTCTGTGTGATGGGACTAACACACTTCAAGTCCTATAGGTGCTTCTGGGAACAAAATATAGGATCTCTGTGTGATGGGACTAACACACTACAAGTCCTATGGGTGCTTCTGGGAAGAAAATATAGCTCTGTGTGATGGGACTAACACACTTCAAGTCCTATAGGTGCTTCTGGGAACAAAATATAGGATCTCTGTGTGATGGGACTAACACACTTCAAGTCCTATAGGTGCTTCTGGGAACAAAATATAGGATCTCTGTGTGATGGGACTAACACACTACAAGTCCTATGGGTGCTTCTGGGAAGAAAATATAGGTATGTGTGATGGGACTAACACACTTCAAGTCCTATAGGTGCTTCTGGGAAGAAAATATAGGTCTGTGTGATGGGACTAACACACTTAAAGTCCTATAGGTGCTTCTGGGAACAAAATATAGGATCTCTGTGTGATGGGACTAACACACTTCAAGTCCTATAGGTGCTTCTGGGAACAAAATATAGGATCTCTGTGTGATGGGACTAACACACTTCAAGTCCTATAGGTGCTTCTGGGAAGAAAATATAGGTCTGTGTGATGGGACTAACACACTTCAAGTCCTATAGGTGCTTCTGGGAACAAAATATAGGATCTCTGTGTGATGGGACTAACACACTTCAAGTCCTATAGGTGCTTCTGGGAACAAAATATAGGATCTCTGTGTGATGGGACTAACACACTACAAGTCCTATGGGTGCTTCTGGGAAGAAAATATAGGTCTGTGTGATGGGACTAACACACTTCAAGTCCTATAGGTGCTTCTGGGAACAAAATATAGGATCTCTGTGTGATGGGACTAACACACTTCAAGTCCTATAGGTGCTTCTGGGAACAAAGTATAGGATCTCTGTGTGATGGGACTAACACACTACAAGTCCTATGGGTGCTTCTGGGAAGAAAATATAGGTCTGTGTGATGGGACTAACACACTTCAAGTCCTATAGGTGCTTCTGGGAAGAAAATATAGGTCTGTGTGATGGGACTAACACACTTAAAGTCCTATAGGTGCTTCTGGGAACAAAATATAGGATCTCTGTGTCATGGGACTAACACACTTCAAGTCCTATAGGTGCTTCTGGGAACAAAATATAGGATCTCTGTGTGATGGGACTAACACACTTCAAGTCCTATAGGTGCTTCTGGGAACAAAATATAGGTCTGTGTGATGGGACTAACACACTTCAAGTCCTATAGGTGCTTCTGGGAACAAAATATAGGATCTCTGTGTGATGGGACTAACACACTTCAAGTCCTATAGGTGCTTCTGGGAAAAAAATATAGGATCTCTGTGTGATGGGACTAACACACTTCAAGTCCTATAGGTGCTTCTGGGAAGAAAATATAGGTCTGTGTGATGGGACTAACACACTTCAAGTCCTATAGGTGCTTCTGGGAACAAAATATAGGATCTTTGTGTGATGGGACTAACACACTACAAGTCCTATGGGTGCTTCTGGGAAAAAAATATAGGTCTGTGTGATGGGACTAACACACTTCAAGTCCTATAGGTGCTTCTGGGAAGAAAATATAGGTCTGTGTGATGGGACTAACACACTTAAAGTCCTATAGGTGCTTCTGGGAACAAAATATAGGATCTCTGTGTGATGGGACTAACACACTTCAAGTCCTATAGGTGCTTCTGGGAACAAAATATAGGATCTCTGTGTGATGGGACTAACACACTTCAAGTCCTATAGGTGCTTCTGGGAAGAAAATATAGGTCTGTGTGATGGGACTAACACACTTCAAGTCCTATAGGTGCTTCTGGGAACAAAATATAGGATCTCTGTGTGATGGGACTAACACACTACAAGTCCTATGGGTGCTTCTGGGAAGAAAATATAGCTCTGTGTGATGGGACTAACACACTTCAAGTCCTATAGGTGCTTCTGGGAACAAAATATAGGATCTCTGTGTGATGGGACTAACACACTTCAAGTCCTATAGGTGCTTCTGGGAACAAAATATAGGATCTCTGTGTGATGGGACTAACACACTTCAAGTCCTATAGGTGCTTCTGGGAAGAAAATATAGGTCTGTGTGATGGGACTAACACACTTCAAGTCCTATAGGTGCTTCTGGGAACAAAATATAGGATCTCTGTGTGATGGGACTAACACACTACAAGTCCTATGGGTGCTTCTGGGAACAAAATATAGGATCTCTGTGTGATGGACTAACACACTTCAAGTCCTATAGGTGCTTCTGGGAAGAAAATATAGGTCTGTGTGATGGGACTAACACACTTCAAGTCCTATAGGTGCTTCTGGGAAGAAAATATAGGATCTCTGTGTGATGGGACTAACACACTTCAAGTCCTATGGGTGCTTCTGGGAAGAAAATATAGGTCTGTGTGATGGGACTAACACACTTCAAGTCCTATAGGTGCTTCTGGGAACAAAATATAGGATCTCTGTGTGATGGGACTAACACACTTCAAGTCCTATGGGTGCTTCTGGGAAGAAAATATAGGTCTGTGTGATGGGACTAACACACTTCAAGTCCTATAGGTGCTTCTGGGAACAAAATATAGGATCTCTGTGTGATGGGACTAACACACTTCAAGTCCTATGGGTGCTTCTGGGAAGAAAATATAGGTCTGTGTGATGGGACTAACACACTTCAAGTCCTATGGGTGCTTCTGGGAACAAAATATAGGATCTCTGTGTGATGGGACTAACACACTTCAAGTCCTATAGGTGCTTCTGGGAAGAAAATATAGGTCTGTGTGATGGGACTAACACACTTCAAGTCCTATAGGTGCTTCTGGGAACAAAATATAGGATCTCTGTGTGATGGGACTAACACACTACAAGTCCTATAGGTGCTTCTGGGAAGAAAATATAGCTCTGTGTGATGGGACTAACACACTTCAAGTCCTATAGGTGCTTCTGGAACAAAATATAGGAGCTCTGTTTGCTGCCAGTGCCTGCCACGAACACACTACAAGTCCTATAGGTGCTTCTGGGAACAAAATATAGGAGCTCTGTTTGCTGCCAGTGCCTGCCACAAACACACTACAAGTCCTATAGGTGCTTCTGGGAACAAAATATAGGAGCTCTGTTTGCTGCCAGTGCCTGCCACGAACACACTACAAGCCCTATGGGTGCTTTTGGGGTGCAGTGCTGTACTAACAGCACTGCGGTTGGTACTACTGAAATACTGTACTAACAGTAAGACATGCACCAGACTAACCCCCAGCAGCAGCTAGCTAAAAACACACTAACCAGCAGCAGCAATGGACGATCAATGACAGGTAGCAATGGTTTAGCAAAGTAGAGCAAATCTTTCTAAATGAATCTTTCTAAATGAATCTTTCTAAATGAATCTTTCTAAATTAATATAGCAGAGTGACACAGAATGAGCCTGCACTCTCCTAAAGCCGGAACGCATGTGACCGGCGCCGACGGCGTGGCGGCCTTTTAAATGAGGGGGCGTGTACTAAAGCCCCTGAGCTGTAATTGGCTACAGGCGTCCTGCCTGTAGCCAATTATGGCTCTCCGAGTTTCCGGCGCTGTGATTGGCCAAGCATGCGGGGTCACAGTGCATGCTTGGCCAATCATCAGCCAGCAATGCACTGTGCCGGCCGCGCCGGCCGCAATGCATTGCGGGGCCGCTCGCATCACACGAATGTGATGCGAGCGGCCAAAATAGTTCTGGGCTCGCCGAGCGAGCGAACACCCGTTGCTCGATGCGAACATGGGTTCACATCGAGCACCGGGCCCATCCTTACCAGTGATTATAGTATTTACAGATTATGGAATAATTTGTTTTCTTACCTTCCTTGCTGAGAGCAATCCTTGTCTAAATAAAGGCAGTTCGCCATTATGGTTCTGAATCTTGCTTTTTTCAATTATCCAGTCTGCCAAAACTTCATCTGACTTAGGGCACCTTCACAAGAATAAGTATAAATATAAAAAAAAATGTAGAATTATATTGTTTAGATATATAATCCAAGCAAAAAAAGCCACATGGAACAACCTCATCAACAATGTTTTTATTTGTATGATTTGTGTGTTTGGCCTGCTGCCTTTCCTTTTACATAAAATTTGTCCAAAATGAAAATTACTGGATAGTGGTCTATGAAATGCTAACATAATAATCCATAATAATGTGGTGTTTACATTTTCGCATTGCCCTTACTTGTGCAAGTCAATACCCTAAAAAAAGCAACAGCCCACTGAAAATAAAACCTTTACGAATCTTCCATTGATATATATATTTTTCCCTTGTTGTCTGTAATTTTAACTCTTTCATGACTAAAGGTCAATGGTATGTGGATAGTGACACCAAACTTATCCCACTGAAAATTGATCCTATTTGAATTCTTCTGTTACATTTTCAGTATTTAAATCTGCAGTTTGATCCCAGGTGATCCTGATACTAATGCGACAGAGTAGCCACTCTGAACAGGACCCTGGAAACAGAGGTAGTCACTGTAGCAGTGACTACTACAGTGATTCTCTACTTCCTCAGCTGTCCCACAGTCATGGCTTATGCATACTCATTAGTCAGGCAATTACTGTTTTAGAGTACCAACACCCTGTCACCATCTCCAAACTGTACTCCTGCATTGTCACGTGAGCTTCTGATGGAAGGCAAAAGTGGTAATTTCAACACACATTACACATACATGGCTCACTATTATTACCATCAGAAAACATACCCTGAGAAATGCCATATAGCCATCACTGGAGCACATGTATGTAGACAAGACATGGCTCTGCAAAACTAAGATCAAATAAATGATGAAAAAGAGGAAACAAGGCAAAAAAAAAACACATTTTTTTTAAAGATATTGATGGACCCTAGAGCACATAGTAAATACTTATTTTTTTACTGAAGTAATGACATATGCTCTATATGTGCAATAGTAAAATAATCTATGGGTCACATTACATTTTTGTGTAGAGTATATAGTATGTAATTCATTAGAAACAGTAACTTTATTACATGCGTTATTACATGCGTTATCCTGGAGGGGTTGTCAAGGTAAATCTGAATTTGGTAAAAGAAATCATACATAATTATTTCATTAGAGTGGATGGTTTGGTTCAAGTAAACTGTAAATCTACTCTGTATATGACCCCAGGATTAGACCTGGATGGGAGATGTATTTGAGTAGTAGTCCTTTTAAAGGAAAGTTCTAGAGCCTATTTGAGTACTCAGGGGTTCTCACTCATGCAAGGAGAGTGGTTCTGGGGTAACCCAGTTGGAGAGGAAAGGACTGATTTACAGTTCTCCCAGAATTGGTAAATCCTCATTTGGGACCTAAAATTGGAAGGCTTGGGAAGGCTTTGGGTGGGAAAAAGCATCCAAACCCTGATTACAGGGACCTGAGATTGGGTGGGCTGTCTGGCTACTGAGACTCAGTTTCCTGATATCCTGCAACTTGACTTACACCCTGAAACAAATGGGAACCCTAAGCCTGGGATTGTGGTACTGGCATTGAGTCATTATGCGTGTTCTTTAGTATACCAGGACTATGGACCTTTGCCTTAATTTTGCTAAAGAAAACTATTTTCTTGTTTTTGAGAGGCCAATAAAGATTTACTTTTACAAGCGGATGATCTTGGGCCCTCCATATGACAATACATATGGGAGGAGTTTGGTCACATTTGGGTTAAGACCTTAAAGGAACTAGTCTATGGGAACTGTCATTAATGAGGTAATTTAAAGGGTCAAAAACGACCTTAAGTCTGACAGATCACACAGTTTCTCACCCTATTAATATGCAGGTAGTCAACAGGCCAAACAGCATTGGACTTTAAGTGACATCTCACACAGAGGGGTTGATTTACTAAAACTGGAGAGTGCAAAATCTGGAGCAGCTTTGCATGGTAGCCAGCTTTTAACTTCAGCTTGTTCAATTAAGCTTTGAAAAAAAAAAACTGGAAGCTGATTTGCATGCAGAGCTGCACTGGACTTTGCACTGGTTTTAGTAAATCAACCCTGTAGTGTTTTCTAACCTTTTTCCTCCCACCCAACCCTCATCTATAGGTAATGTTTTGGGAATTTCCCTTAGATACAATATCAGCCATAAATGCCAAGCCATTGAAATGTATTCAAAGTGAACTAACCACTTCTCTGTTCATATATAAATGGTCTTATTTTTTTCTGCATGGAATGGGTGGATGCCTCTTTATGTAAGGACTCATGTGTCCAACATTTCTTTTAAGTTTGGGAATACTTTATTTAAACCTTGGTACTTAAAGAGGAGGTCCAGCCTGGGTAAACAAAAATTAAAAGTCAGCAGCTACAAATACTGCAGCTGCTGACTTTTAATATTAGGGCACTTACCTGTCCAGGGAGCTTGTGATGTCGGCGTCCCAGCTGAACTTTGGATCGACTACCAGGTGCTGCCGCAGCCTTTCCTAGTAAGGGAACCAAGCAGTGAAGCGTTCTAATTGGCCCGGCAGCAGAGGAAGCAGGAGGGGGTCCGAACATCCGGGAGATGGGGCCGCGGCCAGTTTTCCGGAAGGGGGGAAGGGGACCTGTCAATTCCCCCCTCCCCCCTGAAAGGTGCCAGATGTGACACTGGAGGAGGGGAGGAAGCGTATAAGGAAGTTCAACTTTTGGGTGGAACTCCGCTTTAACAACCTATAGTACAATGTTTCCAATACACCCAGTGGTACCAAACTAGATTATTAACCAATGATGACTAAAGGCTATAGAGCCAAGTATCCAGGAGAACTAGACAACACAGTCAGAGAGACTGGTAGGAGGTGCAGTGTGGTACTGCAGTCGAAGCTGGGTGAACTCATGAGGCCGGTGGCTCTGTATTTTTCAGTGTTTGTGTTCTGCTGAAGCTAGGGAAGATCCCCTGCATGGGAAACGTTGTGGTGGACTGTTGTTTTGCTTTTTGCTGTTTCAAAACAAGGCCCGTAAATATAGTTCCTGTCTGGCGTGGATTCACTGTATAAAACGCATCTACCATGAGAGCTAACTACCCCATGTCACAGTGGGAAAGATGTCACTCTTGCTCATGCACAGTAATTCTGTTGGCTTCGACATTGCTGAATTTCTACAGTGAGCTACGCATGCTCACAGTACAGCGGTGGACAGGCAAGTATGTAATTTTAATGCAGAAGAGACAAAGAATGTTTTTCTGCATTAAAAAAATCCTGCCTGTTCTCCCATTTACTACCTAAAGTTCCACTTTAATCATAGCTGGGGAGATTTCCCATTACTTTCTGTCCCATAGCCTAAACAGGAAAAGAGAGGAAATTCCTCTAAAGTCAGGGAGTCTTTTGTTGTCATCACGGGCCTAGAACTAGTGCCGCCATGTTCTGGTGGACCAAAAATGTTGAATTTTCGTTGCTTTCACTTTCAGTGGTAACAGCAAACGTGACAAATAGAGAGGGTTAATCTCCCCAACAAAGGCACAAAAAAACAAACAAATAAAAACGTTTTTCTTTTAGTCATTTTTTAAAGCACCTGTGCAAGGTGAAGGAAATCCTGATCCAGATCCAAGGAATGCCGCTGTCTTAAAGGAAGTCGTACTCTGATTGGACAAGTTAGAAATTATGAGGTCACTTCCCATGATTACTACAGTGATTCTCTACTCCCTTATACCCGATTGGTATAAATTGCTTAATACAGAAACAGGCTTCTGAGAAAGGATGGCTGCTATGACAATACATTAAACAATAAGGATGATGCACTTACTCTTGTATATATTTGTGTGAATTAATCCTTTCTTCATATTCACCAATAAGAGACGATGAGATTACACGATTACCTAAATGAGAAAAAAAATGGCATTATGAAAAATGACAACACTGTATTAAATATTAATTTTATATCTCTATGCACCCTAATACCGCCGCCGCCTAACACCGCGGTGCACAAGAATACACTCAGCACACTCCACTTTTAGAATATACAGCAATCACATCTCATATCCACAGTAGAGCTCCCATCAGCAGATCAGCAGACTATCACTTGTCAGACTATAGACAAATCTGCACACTCAGGCCAGAAGTGTTCATTTTCCCTGGCACTGTACAGTTGTGCTCATAAGTTTACATACCCTGGCAGAATTTATGATTTCCTGGCCATTTTTCAGAGAATATGAATGATAACACAAAAAAAATTCTTTTACTCGTAGTTAGTGTGTTTGCTCTTTTTAAATCATAATGGCAACAGAAACTACCCAAATGACCCTGATCAAAAGTTTACATACCCTGGTGATTTTGGCCTGATAACATGCACCCAAATTGACACAAAGGGGTTTGAATGGCTATTAAAAGGTAACCATCATCACCTATGATCTGTTTTCTTGTAATTAGTGTGTGTGTATAAAAAGGTGAATGAGTTTCTGGACTCCTGACAGACCCTTGCATCTTTCATCCAGTGCTGCACTGATATTTCTGAATTCTGAGTCATGGGGAAAGCAAAAGAATTGTCAAAGGATCTGCGGGAAAAAGTAGTTGAACTGTATAAAACAGGAAAGGGATATAAAAAGATATCCAAGGAATTGAGAATGCCAATCAGCAGTGTTCAAGCTCTAATCAAGACGTGGAAAATGAGGGGTTCTGTTGAAACAGGTAGACCAACTAAAATTTCAGCCACAACTGCCAGGAAAATTGTTGGGGATGCAAAGAAAACCCCACAAATAACTTCAGGTGAAATACAGAACTCTCTGAAAACATGTGGTGTGGCTGTTTCAAGATGCACAATAAGGAGGCACTTAAAGAAAGATGGGCTGCATGGTCGAGTCACCAGAAGAAAGCCATTACTACGCAAATGCCACAAAGTACCCTGCTTACAATACACCAAACAGCACAGAGACAAGCCTCAAACCTCCAGGCACAAAGTAATTTGGAGTGATGAGATCAAATTTGAGCTTTTGGCCACAACCATAAACGTAACATTTGGAAAGGAGCCAACAAGGCCTATGATTAAACGTACACCATTCCTACTGTGAAACACGGAGGTGGATCGCTGATGTTTTTGGGGATGTGTGAGCTACAAAGGCACAGGAAATTTGATCAAAATTGATGGCAAGATGAATGCAGTATGTTATCAAAAAATACTGGAGGAACATTTGCATTCATCAGCCAGGAATCTGCGCATGGGACGTACTTGGACATTCCAACTTGACAATGATCCAAAACACAGAGCCAAGTCAACCCGTCATTGGCTACAGCAGAATAAATATAAAAATGAACAACTGCGCTGCAAACAATCGTGCACTTGTAACACAAAATACAGTGAACCAACATATATTGAAATTGACACAATATGTATACACCTCCTTAAAACTTATTTGATATCAGGTTCAAAGGAAGTCCATATTAACATAAAAAAATTGTGTAAAATGAAAAGTGAAAAGAACAATCATTGGTGACTGCCTATCCTTAATAAAATCAATGTGATTTTGTGAAAAACACACTAAACATAAAGAAAGTTCCAGAGATTCCGCAGTGCTCTAATTCAATGATCAGCAACTCAAGGGGTGATCCTGATGAGAGAAAGAAGATACCTCCACCATCCAAACACACTGACCCTTACCGGATCGTGCGACCCCCTGTCACAGAGGTCACACTGGCTTGTGGCTCAATCCCGGCCAAGGGTTTCCAAAAGGCTTTAGCAGGTAACTCAGGATGGAGGGTGCGAGCTCAGAAATAGTCAAGCGGGGAACATAGAAAGAAAAAAGCAATCCATAGTGTATCTCTGTATACAATTTATTAAAAGGTAAAAAAATTATTGCACTTACAAAGTAGCAATGGATAAAAGCATGTGTGTTAGCCGGCCGGCTCGATTTCGCCCCCCGTTCGCTTCCGGGATCTGCGTGGTATGTGTGGTGACGTCAGCACGCCGCTCCTCCCTACGCCGTTTCGTCACAGATGACGTCTTCCAGGGGCACGGGCGGCGTGCTGACTCACCACCTATAAATAATCCTACACACATAGGAACCGCCCAGATCTGAGTCACTGAGGGCCGAGTATGTATCCACCATATGGTGAAGGGCAAATTGCCCTAACTTAGAAAATGCTAGCTCCGGGGCCACAATACATAAAAGGGAAAGAGACGGTATATTATCAAGATGTATATGAGATATACCGCAACACCAAAACAAAGGAAAAAGTGACATGGACAGCACCCTAAGCCTGTCACACCGGCGCGACATAGCCGATTCACCCCAAATCAGCCAGGCAGCACCGGGGGCAAGCCGGGTTCTACATAACCTCCACTTGACTCAAAAATCAGTTGGAGTCAAAGTGGTGACAACCCACTTGGTTGCCAGACGTACCTCATAGGTGATATAATATACAAAATTCATAATAAATATTTTCTATAAAAATCCCTTTTGATTAGTAAAAAAATTATAAAATACCTTTTTATTTATTATGTTATTGTAAAAGGAATCAGAAAAAAACGAATGATCGGAGAGAGAGGAAAAAATTAATAATATATATAATTATATCGCCATTAATAGAGGATAAAGGAGGTTGTAGTGGTCTACTTGGGGTGGCTGTTAATCTAGCCAATTACAGGTTATTCAACAAGCCACAACCAAGTACCAGGGACTCAGATTTAGTTCACATTAGAGCAAAACAAATAGGTACCAGGGACTCAGATTTGGTCCTGGTACCTATTTGTTTTGCTCTAATGTGAACTAAATCTGAGTCCCTGGTACTTGGTTGTGGCTTGTTGAATAACCTGTAATTGGCTAGATTAACAGCCACCCCAAGTAGACCACTACAACCTCCTTTATCCTCTATTAATGGCGATATAATTATATATATTATTAATTTTTTCCTCTCTCTCCGATCATTCGGTTTTTTCTGATTCCTTTTACAATAACATAATAAATAAAAAGGTATTTTATAATTTTTTTACTAATAAAAAGGGATTTTTATAGAAAATATTTATTATGAATTTTGTATATTATATCACCTATGAGGTACGTCTGGCAACCAAGTGGGTTGTCACCACTTTGACTCCAACTGATTTTTGAGTCAAGTGGAGGTTATGTAGAACCCGGCTTGCCCCCGGTGCTGCCTGGCTGATTTGGGGTGAATCGGCTATGTCGCGCCGGTGTGACAGGCTTAGGGTGCTGTCCATGTCACTTTTTCCTTTGTTTTGGTGTTGCGGTATATCTCATATACATCTTGATAATATACCGTCTCTTTCCCTTTTATGTATTGCGGCCCCGGAGCTAGCATTTTCTAAGTTAGGGCAATTTGCCCTTCACCAATATGGTGGATACATACTCGGCCCTCAGTGACTCAGATCTGGGCGGTTCCTATGTGTGTAGGATTATTTATAGGTGGTGAGTCAGCACGCCGCCCGTGCCCCTGGAAGACGTCATCTGTGACGAAACGGCGTAGGGAGGAGCGGCGTGCTGACGTCACCACACATACCACGCAGATCCCGGAAGCGAACGGGGGGCGAAATCGAGCCGGCCGGCTAACACACATGCTTTTATCCATTGCTACTTTGTAAGTGCAATAATTTTTTTACCTTTTAATAAATTGTATACAGAGATACACTATGGATTGCTTTTTTCTTTCTATGTTCCCCGCTTGACTATTTCTGAGCTCGCACCCTCCATCCTGAGTTACCTGCTAAAGCCTTTTGGAAACCCTTGGCCGGGATTGAGCCACAAGCCAGTGTGACCTCTGTGACAGGGGGTCACACGATCCGGTAAGGGTCAGTGTGTTTGGATGGTGGAGGTATCTTCTTTCTCTCATCAGGATCACCCCTTGAGTTGCTGATCATTGAATTAGAGCACTGCGGAATCTCTGGAACTTTCTTTATGTTTAGTGTGTTTTTCACAAAATCACATTGATTTTATTAAGGATAGGCAGTCACCAATGATTGTTCTTTTCACTTTTCATTTTACACAATTTTTTTATGTTAATATGGACTTCCTTTGAACCTGATATCAAATAAGTTTTAAGGAGGTGTATACATATTGTGTCAATTTCAATATATGTTGGTTCACTGTATTTTGTGTTACAAGTGCACGATTGTTTGCAGCGCAGTTGTTCATTTTTATATTGGTCTTGTTGGTGTGGGTATCTCACATTCACAACTGCAGCAGCTTTAAAGTAATTTTTATTTGTTTCATTTTACTCACATTTTTTAAACTAATTATATGGGATATTACTCACAGTAAATTTTAGGACAGCGCAGTATTCCCCACATTTTTTTTTTTACAGCAGAATAAAGTTAAGACTCTGGAGTGGCCATCTCAGTCTCCTGACCTGAATATCATTGAGCTACTTAGGGGAGATCTCAACCGTGCAGTTCATGCAAGACAGCCCAAGAATTTACAGGAACTGTAGGTTTTTTCGCCAAGAGGAATGGGCAGCTTTACCAAGCTGTCATTGATGTTAAAGGGGGCAAGAAACGGTATTAAGGACTGGGGTGTGTAAACTTTTGATCAGGGTCATTTGGGTTGTTTCTGTTGTCATTATAATCTAAAAAGAGTAAACACAGTTGATTAATACCTGTATGGGCCTGATAGCCAAATAATACACATTCCTGTTTCAGGTGAGCCTTGTACTATGCATACTATATATATTTACATGTTTCACTATACTGACTGTCTACATGTCTCTACAATGACACCTATTAGGACCCTGACCGGTGTTACCACCCTTCCACCATCAACCGGCTTCCCACATACACACGGCTTACTGGACGTTTGGGACATACTTTTTTTTACCACACTTACAGTCACACTTGAAATTTCAGTAAGTGTCGGCTCATATACTTTTATATCTTCCGTACAGCATTGTATTTTATCATATACGCCCCCATTGAGTGTTGGATGAGTGGCCTTAATTGTGCGGCTACGATTGGTGGCCTGATATCCCTTCAGCAGAGTTATTAAACTACCCAACTGTATGAAATATATATTATTATTATAATCTATGCAAACTGTGTACTGTATCTATATACTCATTATGTGTTTTTCTAAACTATCATTCTCTTGTCAGTGATTTTCCTGTCACGCTCCAGATGAAGCGTTTACGCAAAACGCGAAACATGTAGAGCTATTTGTCACGAATATCTTCGTCCCACTGTACCCTCGCCTCATCGCTGGACACCCTACAACCACTGGACCTGCTAATTTTAGCTGATCGTCCTTATTGCTGCCCCGAAGGCTAGCTACTATAGGTTACATGTGTGGCTCGTATTAACTATATTGAAGTTTTGACAAGATGTGGTTTTTAAACGTATTTTGTTGTATATTTGCTCTTTCTTCTTTTACATAAAATAAATTTTGTAAAAATTAGACGTTGTCGTTGGTGCCTAAAAAGTCCAAAGTCCCTCCCTTTTTTTCTTTGACAGTTGATTAATAATAAATGTCTTCAGCCAAACACTAACCATGAGTGAAAGAAAAGTTTTTGTGTTATCATTCATAGTCTCTGAAATATGGCCAAGAAATCATAAATTCTGCCAGGGTATGTAAACTTATGAGCACAGCTGTATAACTGTAAGCTCTGTCCACTCCTTACATAAAGGTAGAGCTACCTATCTTTCTTACCTCCTGGGTCCTGTCTGATCACAAATACCAAATAGGATTTCAAACAGCCCCTGCCCCCTTTGTTGCTAGGACACAGGTGGTCCCTGCTGCATAGCATTGTTGTTTGTTGTGTGGCAGGTATCCACCAGCACCCCAGAAACCAAAGACACTGTTTTCCTGGCCACCAGCATCCAAGCAACCAACAACAAGGTGGGGAGATGGCAAAATCCACCTATTCAACAGCACTCAGACTGGAAGAGGGAGGGGCAAAACTAGGAACCAATCTGGTGTGTTGCATGCAAATTGTTAACAAAAAGCATGAAAATAGAAGGAGAGATCAAAGTGATTAGAAAGATGCCATGGTGCACTTTGATTCTCCAGTCAGCAAGTTGGGAGAAAGTTGGGAGAAAGAGAACATCACTGTATCCCTTCTACAGTTTATAACTATGACAAAGAAAGTGGTGTCATCAAGCTGGCTGTGTCATTTTCAAGACAGAGTAGACGGAAAAAAAATTTGGGCAGGTAAAATGGTTCCCATGTATGAATCTCATCTATGTATTAAGCTGTTTGCCAGTTCTGTTTTACCATTATACCTTACCAATCTGCTTTGGAGTCTTTTTGTATGTTGCCTGCACAATTCCTTCAAGACATTTGGAAAATGCAAGCATGTGAAACAATACCCCTGACAGTTTTCAGGAAAGATGCTTTTTTTCACAAACAAGTTCACCCAAAGTTGCTAATCTAGTGTTGTGTGGACAAAGTCTGGCTCAAGCGCACACCAGTGGCATCGCTAGGGGGGTGTGGGCCGCACCCAGGTGACACCCGCCAGAGGGGTGACACCCATCGGCAGTGCCCAGTGCAATGCCACTGAACCGATCTGCATCTCTTGTGGGCTATCTGAGCAGCTCCCACTGTGACTGTCTCACACAGCCAAACACAGCGAAGCTGCCTACCCCTTCTCTCTGTTTTCATCTACACAGGAGGAGGGACACTGTTGTGCATATCTCGTGATATGAGATATGTACATTATGCAAATTATGCACTGCACTGCACTCAAGGGGGGTCTGCACTGAAGGGGGGGTCTGTACTGAATGGTGGTCTGTTTGAAAGGAGGGGTCTGTACTGAAAGAGGGGTCTGCACTGAAGAGGGGTCTGTACTGAGGAAGGGGGGTCTATACTGATGAGAGGGGTGTGTACTGAGGAAGGGGTCTATACTGATGAGAGAGGTCTGTACTTAGGAAGTGGGGTTTATACTGATGAGAGGGGTCTTTACTGAGGGATGGATGTCTATACTGATGAAGAGGGGTCTGTACTAAAGGGGGGGTCTCTAATGCAGGAGGGGGCCTGTACTTAGTGGGGGGTCTATACTGAGGGAGGGGGTCTGTACTTAGTGGAGGGGTGTCTGTACTGAGGGGGGACTATAGTTGGTGGGGGCGGGGGGGTGACACCATATTTTTCAGCACTGAGTGACACCAACCCTAGTGACACCACTGGCGCATACCAGGCTACAGCAGAGAGATTTGGTAAAATAACTTACTTTAAACTGTCTATGTTCCTAAACAACCCAGTGTATCTTCCATCTCTACGCTATAAGTCCAAAATTTTGATAATGAGAATCCCAGCTTTTCCTTTCAAGGAAATATCCATATTGTACAGATGTGAATATCCTACATATAGTACCCACAGATAATCAACAGTACCAAACATATTCAGGCAATTTTAATATGTACTTTGGAAAAGTACCGTATATACTCGAGTATAAGCCGAGATTTTCAGCCCTTTTTTTTAGGCTGAAAGTGCCCCCCTCGGCTTATACTCGAGTTGCCGTCTACCTGATCAGTGTGTCATGCAGACAGACGGCGGCCATTCCAGTGTTCAGAAGCCACGCCTCCTTGTCTGTGATAGAAGGACCACTCAATTTCCCAGCAGTGTTCAGCCTATCACGGACATCCTCTCATCCTCGTCCGTGGTATGAGAATGAGCGGATGTCCGTGGTAGGCGGAACACTGACTGCTGGGAAATTGAGTGTTCAGCCTATCACAGACGAGGAGAAGGAGCGGCTTTTGAATACTGGAATGGCCGCTGTATGTTTTTATGACACGCTAATCGGTGCAAAATGGCACACGGAGCTGCAGATGGACACACGGAGGCTGCAGATCGGCACACGGAGGCATGCACAGGACACAGGTAGGCTGCAATGGACACAGGGAGGTACACAGGACACAGGGAGGTAGGCAGATCTGCATAGGTAGGCATGCACAGGACACAGGGAGGTATGTAATAGACACAGTGAGGTATGCAGCTGCAAATGGGCATTGTTGACCCTCTTTTCCACTTACAGTAGCTGCTGCATTTCTCACCCTCGGCTTATACACGAGTCAATACGTTTTCCCATTTTTTTGTGGTAAATTAGGGGCCTCTGCTTATATTCGGATCGACTCAAGTATTTACTCAAGTATTTACGGGTACTTCAAAAATGCATGCCTCTCTGGCAATGAATACATCATGGGGCAATGGTATTTCTTATACTGTATAATATATAGTATATAAAAGTATGCATTTTATAAAATTATTCATTTAAATGGGCTGCTGTACCTGCGGGAAAAGCAGAGAAAAAGCCCCTGACCCTTTTTTTAAAAGACGCGGCCGCATAGAACCATATACTGCTAATTTGATATACAGACAATGCAGATTTGTGTATGGTGAGGAACACATAGAAGCTAAATAATCCCCAAAGTCAGGATATACTGATTATTGTATTATTGAGTATTGTTAAAATAATGGAAGACTTGTACTGAATCTGTCAAATTTTTTATGAAAATATTCTTGTCGGGACCATGACACTTACAGACGGCCACCTTGGGTGTTTTGACAGAACGGTCTAATGCACAATTCCCAACGCATGCGTTCCTGGAGAAATTGGGTGTATGTGTAGGCGGGTGCTGCAGCACCCATCAGCTGGAACCGAAGACAGTCAGAGTGAGAGAACATCATCAGCACTCTATAGATCTCCAGAATGGTTCCAAAGCTTAATTCAGCGATCACATTATTACAGCAGAAGCAACGTTTGGAGCCTTGAGGGACCCCTTTATCAGGCATGTGATCATCAAATGCCTGATGAAGCGGTCCTGCGAGGCTCTGAAACGTTGCTTCTGCTTTAATAATGTAATCCCTGACTCAAAATAAAGCTTTGGACCCATTCTGGAGATCCATGGTGTGCTGTGACAGTCTCTCGTTTTGGCAGAATAGGGTGCAAAAAGGGCAGAATCTGCAACCTATACTGCTGAAGAAGTTCACAGCTCATGGTGGGGCACACTTTGGCCTTTTCGACTAGAGCACGACCTCGTCCCTGCACTGCACAGCACTGATATGCAAGTTCATGCACCTTAAATGATATTCAGTGGGTTCCTTTAAGCAGGTATTGTCAAAAAATAAATAAAAATACATTTTAGTTTTTGGAACTATTAAATTAACAGTATCCTGTCATAAAGACATACAAAAACTATTTTCTAGCGTTTCTTTAAGCTATTTGTAATCTGCATCTAGGGAAATATTCACTGGCAGCTTGAGAGTAAAGAGACTGAATCTTGGTCAACCCTGGTATAACCCTAATTCTACTGATCCATCACAGCAAGGTTTGCCTAGGGCAACAGTTTAGGAATCAATCACTTAATGGCTTTTTTTTCTGTCATTAATTGATCAATGGGTTTCCTCTTTCACAGTTTCTTAAGCCAGAAAAAAAGAAACCCAATATTTGTGCAACTGGCTATCAGATGATTTTACGAAAAGGCAGAAGTTTTTTTTATCTTAATGCATTCTGTGCATTAAGATAAAAAGCCTTCTGTGTTGAGCAGCTCCCCTCAGCCCCCTTAATACTTACCTGAGCCCCATCTCTGTCCAGCGATGTCCATGAGTGCCTCCTCTGGCTGAGAAACAGGAGCAGCACCATTGGCTCCCGCTGCTGTCAATCAAAGTCAGTTAGCCAATCAGGAGAGAGAGGAGACGGGGCTCCATGTCTGAATGGACACACGGAGCTGCAGCTTGGGTCGGGTGCCCCTATAGCAAGCTGCTTACTGTGGGGGGCACTTGACAGGAGGGAGGGGCCAGGAGCACCAAAGAGGGACCCGAGAAGAGGAGGATCTGGGCTGCCCTGTGCAAAACCACTGCACAGGGCAGTTAAGTATAACATGTTTATTATTTTTATAGAAAAAAAAATTATACTTTACAATCACTTTAATACTCTAAGATTCTAATAATGAATAGAAGCTTTGAGTGAGCTGTGATTGTTACCAAAATGCTTATTAATACATGTTACACGGATAAGCACTTTACACCACCATTCATTTTGAATGACAGCCCAAAGCAGCGCAGCTCCAACCCATATGCATTGCAGCACATTACAATGCACAGTTACATCTATGCACTCCTGTGCCTTAAACCTCATAGCTGTATATCTGCTCTGTGAGAGGCACTGCATAGGAGATTTGGAATGAAATTTGGTTATGTCACTACCGTGCTGTTTGCTATAGAGGAAGCTGTACCTGAAGACTAGGGATGAGCCGAACACCCCCGGGTTCGGTTCGCACCAGAACCTTCGAACCGACCGAAAGTTCGCGCGAATTTTCGAACCCTATACGTTATAATGGACGCGAACGTTCGAAATCAAAAGTGCTAATTACAACGGCCAATATGCATGTTAATGTCATAAAACAGGTTTGGGGACCCGGGTCCTGCCCCAGGGGACATATATCAATGCAAAAAGAACTTTTAAAAACTAACGTTTTTTCGGGAGCAGTCATTTTAATGATGCATAAAGTGAAAAAAAAAAAGTGAAATTTTCCTTTAAATATGGTACCTGGGGGGTGTCTAAAGTATGCCTGTGAAGTAGCATGTGTTTCCCGTGTTTAGAACTGTCCTTGCACAAAATGACATTTGTAAAGTAAAAAAAGAAGCCATTTAAAACCACTTGCGGCTTTAGGTTTGTTCTTAAGTAGAATCTGAACAGGTACATTATGAAGTGTAGCTCCATCCCAAAAAAATCTATTTTTAAGCTTTTTGGAGAACATAGGGAGGGGTTATCACCCCTGTAACATTTGCTGTCTTTGCACATTTGTTCAGAACATGTCATCTCACTTTCCGTCCCAATGACAAATGTTTTTGGAAAAGTGGGGTTTTAATTGAAACAAGGATTGGTGATAAAGTATCAGTAGAGAGGAGATACCTTTTTCCCAAATTAAATCTAACAGGATAGAATTTCCCTTCCTAGGGGTAGATTTCCTCTCACTTCCTGTTTTCTCTTTCCATTTGCAAGTAGGAGTCGTTTGTAAGTTGGATGTTTGAAAGTAGGGGCCTGGCGTATATACTCTGCAGAAATTTGCCCTATTAGATGTTGGTGTAGCCACAAGACTGGTGGGCACAGGAATGGGCCCTGCTATGAGTTAATAGATCAAGATTTGTAATTGCATGCACCTGTTGAACAGGGCAGAAAAATTGGGGGTGGTGGTGGTGGTGGACGGTGTTGCCACAAGACTGTAAGCTCTCACAGTTACTCTTGGTGGGCGCAGGAATGGGCCCTGCTGTGAGTTATTAGATCAAGATTTGTAATTGCAAGCACCTGATGAACAGGGCAGAAAAATTGGGCCTTTGGCGGTGGTGGTGGACGGTGTTGCCACAAGACTGTAGGCCCTCACAGTTACTCTTGGTGGGCGCAGGAATGGGCCCTGTTGTGAGTTATTAGATCAAGATTTGTAATTGCAAGCACCTGATGAACAGGGCAGAAAAATTGGGCCTTTGGCGGTGGTGGTGGACGGTGTTGCCACAAGACTGCAGGCCCTCATAGTTACTCTTGGTGGGCGCAGGAATGGGCCCTGCTGTGAACTATTAGATCAAGATTTGTAATTACCCGCCCCTGTTAAACAGGGGCTGAAAAATTGTGCCTTAGGCACTGGTGCTGGTGCCACAACACTGCAACCCCTCACAGAGACTGTACTTGGAGCACAGCAGTCACACGTGTTGCGAAGCATTTTTTTAAACAAATTGTAAGTACCCGCCCCTGTTAAACAGGGGCTGAAAAATTGTGCCTTAGGCACTGGTGCTGGTGCCACAACACTGCAACCCGGCCCTCACAGATACTGTACTTGGAGCACAGCAGTCACACGTGTTGCGAAGCATTTTTTTAAAAAATTGTAAGTACCCGCCCCTGTTAAACAGGGGCTGAAAAATTGTGCCTTAGGCACTGGTGCTGGTGCCACAACACTGCAACCCGGCCCTCACAGATACTGTACTTGGAGCACAGCAGTCACACGTGTTGCGAAGCATTTTTTTAAAAAATTGTAAGTACCCGCCCCTGTTAAACAGGGGCTGAAAAATTGTGCCTTAGGCACTGGTGCTGGTGCCACAACACTGCAACCCCTCACAGAGACTGTACTTGGAGCACAGCAGTCACATGTGTTGCGAAGCATTTTTTTAAAAAATTGGAAGTACACGCCCCTGTTAAACAGGGGCTGAAAAATTGTGCCTTAGGCACTGGTGCTGGTGCCACAACACTGCAACCCCTCACAGAGACTGTACTTGGAGCACAGCAGTCACACGTGTTGCGAAGCATTTTTTTTAAAAAATTGGAAGTACACGCCCCTGTTAAACAGGGGCTGAAAAATTGTGCCTTAGGCACTGGTGTGGTGGCATGGATCATTGAGGAGGAGGAAGAGGATAGTCAGTGAACATAAGAGGACAGTCACTCAGCATCAGCATAGGCAGTCTTGAAGGGATGTGACATTAAAAATTATTCGGTTATATCCGCCTCAGGTGCCTGGTAGCTGGTGGTGATCCAAGACTGATTCATTTTGATGAATGTCAGTCGATCAACCGAGGCAGTGGACAGGCGCACCCTATGATCAGTCACAAATCCTCCAGCAGCACTGAATGTGCGTTCGGAAAGAACGCTGGAGGCAGGACAGGCCAGTAGCTCAATTGCATACTGTGCAAGCTCTGGCCAGTGATCCATCCTCAGGACCCAGTAAGCCAGAGGATTTTCGGTGGGAAAGGTGTCCAAGTCTGACCTTGCCCCAAGGTATTCCTGCACCATGTATATCAGACGCTGGCGATGGTTGCTGGAACCGATCATACCTTGGGGCTGCGGACTAAAAAAATTGTCTGAACGCATCGGTCAGACGTCCACCTTCCCCACCGCTCCTTCTGCCACTGACCGAAGCCTCAGCAACTCGTCGCCCAGGACCAGGAGTTTGTAGCCTCCCAGTTTCTGGGAACGCGTTGCACAGACCTTTCTGCAAGGCCTCCCTGAGATGTCTCATCCTCTGCTCCCTCTGCGACGGCAAGATAAGGTCCGCAACCTTACCCTTGTACCGCGGATCAAGGAGAGTGGCCAGCCAGTAATGGTCCCTCTCCTTGATCCGAAGAACACGAGGATCCTTCCGCAGGCTTTGCAGGATCAGGGAGGCCATGCAGCGTAGGTTAGCTGAGGCATTCGGTCCGGAGTCTTCTGGGTCACTGAGGATGACATGATCGCCAGCCACCTCCTCCCAGCCACGTACAAGTCCACTGGTTTGTTGGGACTGTACATCATCCCTAAAAGACTGCTGCTGCTGATGCTGAGTGCCAGGCTCCACCTCCATGCTCACACAATCCTCCTCCTCCTCCTCCTCCTCCTCCTCCTCATCCTCTTCCTGTGTGATGGGTGGGACAGAAGGAACACTGTCCGGATAAAGGGGGCCTTGAGAGGCAAGGAAGTCCTCCTCTTCCTGCCTCTGTTCTGCCTCAAGTGCCCTGTCCATTATCCCACGCAGCGTATGCTCCAACAGGTGGACAAGAGGGACAGTGTCACTGATGCATGCACTGTCACTGCTCACCATCCTCGTGGCCTCCTCAAATGGTGAGAGGACAGTGCATGCATCCCTGATCATGCTCCACTGACGTGGGGAAAAAAAACCAAGCTCCCCTGACCCTGTCCTGGTGCCGTAGTCGCAAAGGTACTCATTGATGGCCCTCTGCTGCGTGTGCAGTCGCTGCAGCATGGCCAACGTTGAGTTCCACCTGGTGGGCATGTCACATATTAGGCGGTTCTTGGGCAGGTTCAGCTCCTTTTGCAGCTCAGTCAGCCGAGCACTGGCATTATAAGATCGGCGGAAATGCACACAGACTTTCCTGGCCTGCCTCAGGACATCCTGTAAGCCTGGGAACCTGCCCAAGAACCGCTGCACCACCAGGTTGAGGACGTGAGCCATGCAGGGCACATGGGTGAGCTGCCCCTGTCGCAGGGCGGAGAGGAGGTTGGTGCCATTGTCAGAAACGACCATTCCTGGCTTAAGCTGACGTGGCGTCAACCACCTCTCGGCCTGCCCCTGCAGAGCTGCCAGAACCTCTGGCCCAGTGTGGCTCCTGTCCCCCAAACACACCAGCGCAAGCACGGCATGGCATCTTTTTGCCTGCGTACTTGCGTAGCCCCTTGTACGCCTACGGAGCACCGCTGGTTCCAAGGACAGAGCACTGGAGGAAGAAGAAGAGGAGGGGGTGGAGGAGAGAGGTGTGTCACAACCAGTAGCAGTAGTCGCGTTTTGGAGGCGTGGTGGCGGAACAACCTCCAACACTACTGCACCTTGTCCTGCATCCCTCCCAGCTGCCAATAGAGTGACCCAATGGGCCGTGAAAGAAAGGTACCGTCCCTGTCCATGCCTGCTGGACCATGAGTCAGCGGTAATATGCACCTTACCGCTGACCGCCCTGTCCAGCGAGGCATGGACATTGCCCTCCACATGCCGGTAGAGAGACGGAATCGCCTTCCGCGAGAAAAAGTGGCGTTTGGGAACCTGCCACTGAGGAACCGCACATTGAACAAACTCACGGAAGGGGGCCGAGTCTACCAACTGAAAAGGCAGCAGTTGAAGTGCTAGCAATTTAGCAAGGCTAGCATTCAACCGCTGGGCATGTGGATGGCTGGGAGTGTACTTCTTTCGACGGTCCAGCAGCTGGGGCAGGGAAATTTGCCTGCTGCAATCGGACGTCGGTGTACTGCAAGTACTTGGTTGTGACACACCTAATTCTACACCTTCAGTCCTCTCAGAGCAGCTTTCAGAGAGGACTGAAGGTGTAGTGGGGATGGAGATCCCAGCTGAGGAGGAGCAAGGAGAGGTCCGCTTAGTTCTTTGGTGTGGGTCTTTTATGTGTGCCTGCCAACGAGCTGCATGGCAGGTCGCCATATGTCTGGTCATGCTTGTCGTGCCCAAGCGGCTGATGTTTTGGCCACGCGAGATACGCTTGAGACAAATATTGCAAATAGCAGTGGTGCGATCTGCTGCACTCGTCTCAAAAAAGGCCCACACCAAAGAACTTTTCTGATAACGTGCAGAGGCAGCGCCCTGCACAGGCGGAGCTCTGCGGTGTTGTACAGTTGCTGTGCTGGCCTCTACCTGGCCTCCATGGGGCATCCTGCCTCGTTGGACATGTGACGCCGCATCCTCCTCCTCCTCGTCCTCCTCCTCATCCTCTCTCCCTTGAGGCACCCACGTGGAGTCAGTGACCTCATCATCCCCTCCCTCTTCACCACTAGAGCAAACCTGGCAGTAAGCTGCAGCTGGTGGAACAGTACTGCCAGATTCCTCAAGCTGGGTATCGTCATCCGAGCCTTCGAATCGTTGGGCATCCTCCTGGAGCATGTACCCAACACTGTGCTCAAAGAGTTCGGGGGACTCCTCAGGAGGACATGGTGGGTCTAGGGAAGGGGTGGCTGATGATGCTCTGTCAGTACCCTGAGCCTGGGTGAGAGAGGATGAGGAGGATGAGGAGGGCTTGGTCATCCATTCTACCAAGCCTTCAGCATGATGCGGCTCCACATGTCCAGCTGCCGAAAACAAAGACGCGCGTGTCCCATGGCCACGTGCTGATGACGATGCACGACCACGTCCACGTCCACGGCCACGTCCACTAGAAACAGAGCCTGCCTGCCCTGTGTTCTTGGCTCTGCACGCTCTGCCTCCCCTTGGCGGTCTTCCAGCCATTGTAGTCGGTAGTCCTGTGGGTGCTGCTGAGAAGAATATATAGGAGCTCTGTGTGATGCCACTAACACACTAGAAGTCCTATGGGTGCTTCTGCAAAGAAAATAGAGGAGCTCTGTGTGATGCCACTAACACACTAGAAGTCCTGTGGGTGCTGCTGAGAAGAAAAATATAGGAGCTCTGTGTGATGCCACTAACACACTAGAAGTCCTATGGGTGCTTCTGCAAAGAAAATAGAGGAGCTCTGTGTGATGCCACTAACACACTAGAAGTCCTGTGGGTGCTGCTGAGAAGAAAATATAGGAGCTCTGTGTGATGCCACTAACACACTAGAAGTCCTATGGGTGCTTCTGCAAAGAAAATAGAGGAGCTCTGTGTGATGCCACTAACACACTAGAAGTCCTGTGGGTGCTTCTGCAAAGAAAATAGAGGAGCTCTGTGTGATGCCACTAACACACTAGAAGTCCTATGGGTGCTTCTGCAAAGAAAATAGAGGAGCTCTGTGTGATGCCACTAACACACTAGAAGTCCTGTGGGTGCTGCTGAGAAGAAAATATAGGAGCTCTGTGTGATGCCACTAACACACTAGAAGTCCTATGGGTGCTTCTGCAAAGAAAATAGAGGAGCTCTGTGTGATGCCACTAACACACTAGAAGTCCTGTGGGTGCTTCTGCAAAGAAAATAGAGGAGCTCTGTGTGATGCCACTAACACACTAGAAGTCCTATGGGTGCTTCTGCAAAGAAAATAGAGGAGCTCTGTGTGATGCCACTAACACACTAGAAGTCCTGTGGGTGCTGCTGAGAAGAAAATATAGGAGCTCTGTGTGATGCCACTAACACACTAGAAGTCCTATGGGTGCTTCTGCAAAGAAAATAGAGGAGCTCTGTGTGATGCCACTAACACACTAGAAGTCCTGTGGGTGCTGCTGAGAAGAAAATATAGGAGCTCTGTGTGATGCCACTAACACACTAGAAGTCCTATGGGTGCTTCTGCAAAGAAAATAGAGGAGCTCTGTGTGATGCCACTAACACACTAGAAGTCCTGTGGGTGCTGCTGAGAAGAAAATATAGGAGCTCTGTGTGATGCCACTAACACACTAGAAGTCCTATGGGTGCTTCTGCAAAGAAAATAGAGGAGCTCTGTGTGATGCCACTAACACACTAGAAGTCCTGTGGGTGCTGCTGAGAAGAAAATATAGGAGCTCTGTGTGATGCCACTAACACACTAGAAGTCCTATGGGTGCTTCTGCAAAGAAAATAGAGGAGCTCTGTGTGATGCCACTAACACACTAGAAGTCCTGTGGGTGCTTCTGCAAAGAAAATAGAGGAGCTCTGCCTGCCTGCCACGAACACACTACAAGTCCTATAGGTGCTTCTGGTAACAAAATATAGGAGCTCTGCCTGCCTGCCACGAACACACTACAAGTCCTATAGGTGCTTCTGGTAACAAAATATAGGAGCTCTGCCTGCCTGCCACGAACACACTACAAGCCCCTCTTTCTCAATCAATCTTTGTAACTGAATCTATCTAACTCAATCTCTGTAAGTAAATCTCTCTAACTATCTAAATGCAGCAGAGTGTCACAGAATCAGCCTGCTCAATCTGCGCCGGAACAGCATGTGACCGGCGCAGACGGCGTGGCGGCCTTTTATAGGGGGGGGCGTGTACTACAGCCCCTGAGCTGTAATTGGCTACAGGCGTCCTGCCTGTAGCCAATTATGGCTCTTCGAGTTTCCGGGGCTGTGATTGGCCAAGCATGCGGGGTCACAGTGCATGCTTGGCCAATCATCAGCCAGCAATGCACTGCGCCGGCCGCGCCGGCCGCAATGCATTGTGGGGCCGCTCGCATCACACGAACGTGATGCGAGCGGCCAAAATAGTTCTGGGCTCGCCGAGCGAGCGAACGCCCGGTGCTCGATGCGAACGTGGGTTCGCATCGAGCACCGGGCCCATCCCTACTGAAGACCTGCAGTGCATACATCTCCCAGCTTCTGCTTTATTTATTCTGCGGATCTGTGCTTCTTAAACCTCTCCCACTGCTTCTTGGATATTCCCCCACCAGCCATCAAAACGCTAGCTATCAGGGGAGCAGCTCTGACATGGAAAAGCGAAAAGCCTACCTCTTCCAAGATGACCACCCCCCATAGAGACACAGTGCAGAAAAAGGTAATGTAAATCAGTAATGGTAAAAAGATGAACCCCAGCCAATATGGCTCACCTTTTTTGGACACAGCTACTTTGGTACATGTCCTATTTAAACCCCTTTCTAAACCCTAACTAAATTATATTTAATTTGCCCCCCATTGTGCATCATGAACAACTGCCATTTTGCATCACAAAACACTGTTTTCACCTTTTTTTCATCCTTTTTGCGATCTCACTACTCAAGCCTCTTTCAGACAATTCCTGTCCACATACACTTGCATTAACGTCAGCTACACATCCTTACTCAGGATCAGCTTCCTGATAATGACAACAGTGTATCATGCCTGTACAATGTGTGTCAGAACAGTATCTTCTAATATTCTTTGCTTAGAAACTCTTGTCTTCCCTTTCAAGAAATGTCTATACAAGGACCTTTATAGCAGAAACATAAGATAATAAAAGCTTCACATTAAAAAAGAAATTGAAAATAGATTTTTGATTCTTGTTAAAACTTATATGAGATTTTGATTGGGTTTAAATCTACTTTAGTAGACAATCTATGTGTCAGTTTGTTGTTGTTATAAACGTTAAACATATATATCGATATGGACTCTAGTACGGGGAGTTTGTTACATGAGCACTCTATGTCAAATGGGTAACAATTGCCTGCTTGTGGTATTGACTAACATCTTATACTTTATGTCTATATTACTTATATCATGATGATGGGTTCTAACCAACAGCATTAACCTTCTTCTGTGTTTCATGGCTATTCGGAATGGCAGACAAAGATTATAATGTAATTTATTCAAGAGGAAAACCTCTTACTGGTTTCATTGCTTAACACTGCAGATAGTCTTTAAACAAATTACTAATTAGGGAACAATTTATTGATGTTGCTCTTAAGGACTCTATTTAGGCTGGAGACTGAACAGATATTGCTGTGTAGTTACAAGTGTAAAATGTAAAACATTATGAGTGCCAGTCATGCCAAAGTCATGGGCGTCCGCAGGTAGGGGCAAGGGGGGCGAGTGCCCCCCCCTGGCTAGGGTGCCCACGTGTCCCGGATTGCCCGGCAACTGGGAGGGAGAGGAGACACAGAGGAGGCAGGGGCCTGAGGTGCATGGGGAGCTCCTGAACTTTCGTCCCCCGCAGACTGTGAACATGGGGGAGCTGCCTGTCAGTAATAATGACAGCTCCCCTGGGCGCTGGCAAATACAAACTGCACGTGCACAGTTTAACAGCCAGCCGTTCTTCATCAGCTGAGCTTGGTATGGGGCATGCTTAGAGTGCTGCCTGATGACACTCCGGGGCAGAGCCTGTGTTTAAACATCTCGGGAGCCTGGCTGGCATTTTCCCGCTGCCCCATGCAGCTCAAAGTGCAGTGCACTCAGAGAGGGGTCCACTCCCCACACTGCCTGCAAAGAATGGCCAGGCTGAGCGGATATCTCTCCCCTTCACTGAGAAACATGAGAGCAGTGAGATCACCTGGAGCTGCACACAGGAGTCATGGATGGCTTTGATCTTCAGATGGTCACGGTAAGCCTGACACTTTACTCCTGGATACTATGCCCTTTCCAGGTCACAGAGCTCTGTAACACCTCCTGTACTGTGCCCCCTGTACTGTGCCCTCCTGTACTGTCCCCCCCAGTACTGCCCCCCCCCAGTACTGTACCCCCCCTGTACTGTACCCCCCCTGTACTGTACCTCCCCTGTACTATGCCCTCCGGTACCCATGTTCCATGTATTGTTCCCCCCTGCCTCATGTACTGTCCCCCCTACAATGTTCCCTCCTGCATGCCCCATACTGTGTAAAAAAATACCTAAATAAAGGCCACTGATAGGCTGTGAGAGATATTTATGACAGGGGAGCAGTGTGTACATGGAGGGGGGTGGCATAAAAAAAGTGTGGGAGCAGGTCTCCATTATCTGTACACCATCCATCCCCATTCTACTGCACCAAGTATAGTGTCAACACTGACTGTGGCTATGTACAAGGATAGCAGGAGCCTTCCTCACTCTACCCATATGAATGCCTATATAGTACCAACATCTTCTACAGCGCAGTACAAGGACATTTGTCCTTCCAGCAACACTATCAATGCAGAGACATTTTTTTTTTTTAGTGACACCACATATGCAGTTGAAGTTCTACCTAAGACCCTGTTCACCCATACTGTAGTCGCCTGTGTTTTAAAAATGTAATTTTTATGGGGGGGGGGGGGGGGGCGGCAAGTTGCCTAGGGTGCAAGTTAGTCTAGCACCAGCCCTGGCCCAGCGTTGAAAGTGGAGGAGGATTTCACTTCCTCCTCCTGCGCATAGTGCTGCTGGGAGTCACTGCTGGTTCTTTCACCTCCGCACTTGGCTCCAGTGACTGGCATGCAGCGTGTGTGGGGTGTTTCTGTTCCCACACGCTGCAATTACAGTTTGTATGGCATCTCTCCCTTCCTCCCCCTCCTGCCCACCTCACATTAACACACGGACTGAAGTCCCCTCCCCCTTTTCCTCGGCTCGGGTGTCACAGACAGGAGAAGGAGGGGGAGGAGAATGGACACAGCACACAGGACGGGACATGCTGATCTAAGGTTTGTACAGAATATTAATGGTTGGCACTTGCAGGATAAGGAGACAGAGACAGGGGGCAAGTTGTCAGAAAAGAAATACTTGCAGTGATTTTGGGGGATAAGAGCATGTTGTATGTGCTTTAGGAGGGGAGAGAAATTGTTCTGGGGGCTCAGAATTTTTTATTCAACCCCCCCTTCCAGCACAATTTCTCTCCCCTCCCAAAGTGTGCCCCTTAGCAAATACAACATGCTCTTATCCCCCCAAAATCACTGCAAGTATTCTTCTTTGACAACTTGCCCCCTTCCCTAAAGACAAACTGACTGCTATTGAGGGGACAAATGTACTGTCTGGAATCCTGGGAACTTTGCTAGAGATTCAGGGCAATTCTGTAGGAGGATGTAAGGGGTCACTTTGGAGGAGGATGTAAGGCACACTCCAGAAGATGTAAGGGGGCACCCCGAAGGATGTAAGGGGGCTCTGACTAAGAGTGCCCCCTTACATCCCCCTTCCAACCTACAGGGTGCCCCCTTAGTGCCTCCAGAGTGCCCCCTTACATCCTTCGGAGTGCCCCACCACCAAGGTGTTATAGCAGTGCCTGACAGACTATCAGGAGGTGGTATTGCACTCCTCTTCCTCCTCTCTCCACTAACTACCCAATGCCATACATTCCGCATTCCTCTCCTGTACATATTACCCCCCTGCCATACACTCCACACTCCTCTCCTGTACATATTACCCCTGCCATACACTCCGCACTCCTCTCCTGTACATATTACCCACCCCTGCCATAAACTCCGCACTGCTCTCCTGTACATACTACTCACCACATACACTCTGCATTCCCTATTTAACATTACTACATTCTGCACTATATTAACAACACCCCCTTTACGCCAATATTTAGCGCAATTTAAAACATGTCCACTGTTCACCACGACGTGCTTTGTGCACCATATTGTTGTTTGTTCTTGATGCCTAGGGCCCACTTTTGGTCTTGCACACAGGCCCACTGTTTTCATAGCCCGAGCAGGAACCGCTGCTTTGGGTACTTTTCTGCATATCCTCTGAGGACCAGCGCGGCAATGAAGCTCTTCTGTGACAGGTGTCGGCTGCTTATCACAACAGCACACCTAGCCGATGGAGCCAGTCTCCTTCATTCTGACCAGGGGCGGACTGAGGGCCCAGAGTAAGTGGATGGGGGGGTACAATTGTCACTGTGGGGACAGCAGCTTCTAAATACATACACTGTGCCAGCGGTGTATGTATTTAGAACCTCCAAAGCTCTTCTCTCCATCCGTCTCCTGCACTGTGAGATCTCTGACTCAACCTCTCCTTGGAAGAAAAGCTGCCAATGTTTCTGTAGGATTTGTCTTGTAGGTATTGTGATCAGTGATAAGAAGATGAGGCGAATGAAGAGACAGCCGAAACTTCCCCCAATCACTCTGTACAGATAAAGTGATGGCCATTTATGACCATTCATGTAACTCTGTGTTTATGTAGTGAGTTTACACTTCTGATGGTGCAGCCCCAGAGCTTTATATAACACAGGGTTACATGAATTGTCATAAATAAATTTCACATTATCTGGACATGCATAGAGTGCTAGGGGTTATATATCCAGCTGACAGACATCACTCGGACCCTTATCTACCCAACGTCCATCTGCCTTCTTGTATTCTTCCATCATCACTGACTGCAGATATACATCATCTGTCCTGTATATATAGCTGTATACAGGACAGATGATATATATATGTAGTCAGTGATGATGGAGAAGGTCTCTATATACAGGTAGCTGTATATACCTACCTTCCTTCCTGTATATAGAGACCTTCCTCCATCATCACTGACTGCAGATATACATCATCTGTCCTGAATACAGCTATATACACCCACCTTCCTTCCTGTATATACTAATACCATCCACCCCCTATATATGCACATACTGTACACCCCGTACTGTACAGGCCAAATCTGATAATGACTAAGCCCCTCCGCCTTCATGACATTGTCAATAAGGGGCGGAACATGGATGACTTAAAATTATGCCCCCCCCTGAAAAAAATTCTGCGGACGCCCATGGCCAAAGTGAATGTGGAATCTATTGCAACAATACCTGCAATTATTGTATAGAATACAAACACAATCATAAGGGTCACTGTTATGTGCTTATCATTGTCAAAGTGAATGTCCCCATTGATTGGCCCTGTTTTTTTCCAAACTGTAAATTACCCCATCACAATAATTAATTTCTTTGTCTTCTTGTTCTAAAACCTTCTATTCTATTTATTGCTTCCAGATCACCTTCTATTTGGATTGTTGGTGTCAGGATCAGAGGGGACACAGGTGGCTGGGAGACCACAAGTCAGGATTGCAAGATTTTTAATGCAGAAGGAGTAAAATACTAAAATATCTTTATATCTATAAACATACACCCCAATCTAGGCTTCCAGAATTTAAACAACCATGCAGTGTTCTCAGGCACAAGCAGCTGTAATGTGGAGCAATCAAAATGGAGTATAAGAGCTGTCTAACCTGAATAGCATTGAAATACGGAGTGTTAGTGACAGAGGTGTAGTGCTACCCTGAAAGGAGCCGCTTGGTAATTTGGGTTCTCTGTTCTGCGCCTCAAATCCAAGAACACCCTCAGCCCCTTTGACACACCTGGTTGATTGAAAGTTACTGCAAGCACTTATAGGAACATAAGTGTAGATAACTTTAACTTGGTTGTAAATTAATACCAAGAAGTAGACGCAAAACCGTGTAGTGGTAAATTAACTCAATGTATTAGTTACGGGTTAGAATAAATGGTGGTTTGAGCATAAATGAGCCCACAGAGGTAGGTTCAGACAGTATAATCACTATGCTAAAGTTACTTTACACTAGGCTGGAATCAACACATAAATCAGCAAAGTCAATGATAAACACTGCTTATAAGCATTAACTGCAATATGAATGATAATACTTTAACTAGTCTAGAGTGCACTCTAAGAAAATAGCTAGGATATGGTGCAATGTCCCCTGAAAGGCCCTACTTAGCATAAGCAATAGGTGAAGGTCTCTGTGTAACAGCTGTAAAGTTACAGTCTTTAGATCTAACTCTTTAGCTGGCTAGCGTTTGGGACCCGGTTGTACCATTGGTGCATGAGAATAGTCCCAGTCAAGCCTGCAGGCAACAATAGGGCAACTAGATGGCTTCATGGTCAGTTCCTCTCTAGCAGAAAATAAATCCTCACAGGAGCAGCTCACCAGTCCCAGTGATATTGCAGCTCACCATTTGGTAACTCACCCTCTGCTCTGCACCTAGGTGACTCTGACTGTTGGCACCTGAACTCAGTGCTCCAGATCCTGCTCAGACCACTGATATGTGGAGTGGTGGTGCATACTGGACAGCAATGTTCACTCTCCAGGCTCCCTCATGACAAGAGCAAACTGCGTCCTGTACTTTATCATTTGTGGTCATGTGAGTACTGGGTTACCTTCTCCAAAATCTGAGAAGGATAGGGGCAGAGTTAACAGGTGTGCTTAAATTGTTTGTTACCCCCAACATTTCATATTCCTGATATGTGCCTTCTGTACCATATACTTGTACGAGAAAGTATCCTGTTCTTTTTGTATTGCTTCCTTTGTGATCCCTGGTGATCCTGTCAGTCCCTCTGCTTTCCTATTAAAAACTGACCACACTAAGCAGGAGAGCACACCATGGTCAGTTCTCTATGCTGGAAACTCAGCCTGCTCTCCTTCAATGATCAGACTTGTCCTTACATGCCCCCTCCCCCCCCTGCACAGCCATTCACAGTTTACTGTTGCTTCTCCTCCCCCAGTTCATATGCAGCTGAGAACAGAGGGAATGTGATCATTTACAAAAAAAATGGAAAAAGGGTATTTATAATATTTTTTATATCTGTACAGAAATGTTTTACCTTTCATTTCTATTTCAAACTGAATGGGTTGTTTTACAAGGTGATTGTTTACTCTAAGGCTGCTATATTGACAGTAATACTCCACACAAGGGTGGCAGTCAATATTCAGCTAGGGGCAAGCTTGAAGGCATGGCTATCGATCTAATCACGACAGTGTACAGGAAGTCATGAGTCTGTACTGCATCCTGTACATTTACGCAGGTAAATTACTGGATGACATGACAACGCAAAACCAGAAAGTAGCATGTGGTTTTCATTGTCGGGTTGATCCCAGAAGCTGAGGCTGCTAGCAGGATCACCAGGTATTTGATATTTATAGCCAAAAGAAAAGAATAAATAGCATGTATAGAAGAGGAAAATTTAACAAAAGCAAATACATTTGGTTATTGCATTTCTCATTTTATAAACACTTTAAAAGGACAGTGGCTGTGGAAGAGGATAGAGAAGATCAGCAGCAAATTTTTTTTTTTTTTAAAACCGAACATGGTATTTTCCAGAATACAAAAAAATCTTGAATTTTTTTATAATACACAGTGGATTGACTCATCCATTCTGAAATTTTAGCCTAAAGTGTTGGGCAAAACATAGAACATAATAGATTAACTAAATACGTGCTATGTAATTTCCATTGACAAACTATACCAAATGATGTTTTTAGCATAACATTTTGGTAAGTAGTGATAAGTGACCTGTCCTTTTTCGAGACCAATTTGCAAACTTTTAGTAAAAATTGACAAGGGTGACTAGGCACTGCCATGGGGGACATGTACCATTGCAAAAAAACAAATAAAAACAAAATACGGTTAAGTGTGGAGCTGATCTTTTAATAAAGCTTAAAGGAAAAATTTTAAAAATACACAATTCCTTTAAATACATGCTTGGGAGACGACTTAATCCTGCATGTAAAGAGGTATACCTGTATGATTTACTCCAGCTAAAGTGACACTTATTGCGGCTAAATTACATTTCCGATTCCCAGCATGCTTATGTTTGTCAAAGTGGCCAGAGGGACTCATGACCATATTTGGTTAATGACATCATGGGGTTAATTTACCAAAACTGGGGAGCGCAAAATCTGGTGCAGTTCTGCATAAAAAGTTAGTAAATCAACCATAATCTGCTTAGTTTGTTGACATTTAGCAGCCAGCTGGAAACTTTTATTTGTAGCAAAAGTCTAGCAGGGGTTGTTGCGTTTACATCAGTAGGTTGTCAGGCATCACTTATTGTGATTAACATTGGATTTACATGGTGGGACTTTTTTTCATGTGGGGCTCACCCTAAAAATGAATGCCACATTCTTAACGTTGATAAGGATGTGATAACTCTGACCCCACTTTTTTTTGTTTTTTGCATGGAGGTCCCTCCTAAAAATACATAAAAGACCCTTATCCTAGATATGGATCTAGTATGAATTTTTTATGGACATTCCATGGAAAAAAGAAAAAAAAATGGGGGGAAAAAGTTAATACTCCACTAACTGAATAACTTCTATCTGCTGCAGCAGAAGGTTTTGGGGGCATACTCACCTGAACTTTACACTCAACCCTAATTGTAAGTCTAGTGCCATCCATGAAGGAGCTGTGAGTTAAATTTTGGGTTCTCTGTTCTGCGCCTCGACGCCAAGAACAACCTCAGCCCCCCTGGTACACCTGGTTGAATAAAATTACTGCAAGCACAATTTTCAACACAAAGAAATACCTTTTGCCTAGCTGTGGGATATGGCAATAAATACACACACACACACACACACACCTGTTTAGTGCTAAATATGCTGCTTAATCTATTGATTGACTACTATAGCATAAGTAGCAGTTAAACCAAATTGAACACACTCAGCAGGCAGGTTAGCAAAAAACAATTCATATCAACTTTAAATGAAACAAGGGTACTTATAAATTCACACTAGGTTTTGCGTGCACTCAAACGAATAGACAGAGGTATAGTACCCCTTTAAACTGGCCAGCAGATAGAGCTTCAAGGTAGTTACAACTAGGTGCAGTCCTTAGTCCTAAGTTTTGTTGGAGCTCGATGGCGCGCGTTGCATGATGCTGCCACCACCATGTTTCACTGTGGGGATGGTGTTCTTTGGGTGATGTGATGTGTTGGGTTTGCGCCAGATGATCGTGTTTTCTTTGATGGCCAAAAAGTTCAATTTTAGTCTCATCAGACCAGAGCACATTCCTCCTTACATTTTGTGAGTCTTCCACATGCCTTTTTGCAACCTCAAAAACGTGCCATTTTGTTTTTTGCTGAAAGTAATGGCTTTTTTCTGTCCACTCTGCCATAAAGCCCAACTCTGTGGAGCGTACGGCTTATTGTCATCCTATGTACAGATACTCCAGTCTCTGCTGTGGAACTCTGCAGCTCCTCCAGTGTTACCTCAGGTCTCTGTGCTGCCTCTCTGATTAAAGCCCTCCTTGCCCGGTCCGTGAGTTTTGGTGTTCAGCCGTCTCTTGGCAGGTTTGCTGTTGTGCCATGTTTTTTCCATTTGGTTATGATAGATTTGATGGTGCTCCTAGGGATCATCAAAGATTTGGATATTTTTTTTATAACCTAACCCTGACTTGTACTTCTCAACAACATTGTCCCTTACTTGTTTGGAGAGTTCCTTGGTCTGCATGGCAGTGTTTGGTTAATGGTGCCTCTTGCTTAGGTGTTGCAGTCTTCTGGGGCCTTTCAAAAAGGTGTGTATATGTAATGACAGATCATGTGACACTTAGATTGCACAACAAAGTGGGTTGAATACATACGCACATGCCAATTATCATTTTTTTTTATTTCTGAAAAATAGTTTTATGTATATATTTTTCTAATTTTACTTCACCAACTTAGACTATTGTGTTCTGATCCATCAAATATAATGCAGATTAAAAAAAACATTGAATGTAATGTAACAAAAGAGGTAAAAAGCCAAGGGGGTGAATACTTACAAGGCACTGTATAAAACATAAGACAAAAAAAATACCAGGCCATGTGCTTTATAAAAAAAATAAAAAAAAAACAGTATGTCTATTTGCTGTTATTACTCAACAAAGCAGAAATTAAACAGTTCTGTGGCCTAGTCCAATTTTTTAAATATCCCCTAAGGGCCCTTTCACATGGATGTTTAGTCTAGATCCATCTGTCAGATGAATCAAGACTGAACCACAATGTATGTCTATGAGTGAATGGATGTAAATGGATTATCATCCATTTACATTCACCTACATCTGTGTCCATTCAGGATCCCTTTTTATTCACCAAAACAAGGCTGCATCCTTTTAAGTTTAAACGCATTTGTTTACATCCGCTCTGTTTATGTTCATTTTTAGGCAAGAAATGGATGTAGACTGATGTAAACTGAACTAAAGTGGAAATGGATGTAAACTGATGTAAACTGAACTGAACTGAATATGGATGTACAAACTTATGTAGGGTCTTTTCACACAAGCAGCATACATTGAATCATCATTGTGCTCAGACAAAAGCAGTTTGCATCAGTTTTTACATCCATCTTCAGTTCAGTTCTAATCAGTTTAGTTCAGTTCTAATCAGTTTAGTTCAGTTTACACTTCAGTTCACTTTTGTCTACATCCATTTTTACATTCATTTACATTTGTTTTTACATCTATTTTTTACGCCCATGTGAAAGGATCCTTAATGTTTTTATATGGATTCAGTAAGTCAATTTTTTTTTATTTATTAAAAATTATGTATACAGTCAAATATAAGTGTATTCAGCATTGCAACACTTTCAGTATGTAGAACATTTCTTACTTCTTAAAATGTAAACCTAGCTCATTAAGAAGTTAGAGAACATTGTATTTTGGTGTAGCATACATGATCTACAGTCTCAGGATAAAAAAAAAGCAAAAAAAATAAAGCCTTTATTTAATAGTCACTTCCAACTAATCAAAAATAACAGAGGCCAAGGGGCCATAAAACTGTATAACTGATATGTAATGATTTCCAGGACTGCTTTCCGCTACATGGAGGTTATTTTTCATCCAGCCAGAGCGGCTTTAATCTAGGCAATGTACAAGCCCCCTAAATAGATGAAAGTGGAATCAAATTTAAACAAATGAAATACCTACATGTTTAAAGTCCATACAGATTTGTATTTTGTCAGGCAGTACAATTTATTTAAATATTGTGCTGTAACTCCACATCAGTTCAAAAGACACTAAGAAAAAAACATTTGTAGCTGTAAATGGGAGGCCATACCACAGAGGATCAGGAGTTTTATCAAAACGTTTCCCTTTTTTATTTGTTTGCCTGCTTGTTTATTTTTGTGTAATTTTAAGAGTGGTATTGGGGTATTTTAGCAACTTACAGTTCCAGTTCTGTGTGTCACTGTATGTTTGGCGCATTATATTGCAGTATATTATAGTGTATCCATGGAGTGTGTCTGTGTAGTGTGAGTACTCAAATTAAAAGTGCACCAAACACCTCTTTACATTGATTAAAGTGCATCTACATACAGATTTTAACTTCTTCTTTACATTTGCTTATATGTACCACCCCTCCCTCCCAATAATGTATGGGAGGACAATAAGGAGAGGCAGACATCCCCTTGTTACTGTAAGGGGGCCAGCAACAAATGTGTCCACAGGCAAAGGTGGACGTGGTGGTCAGTCCTCAGGCAGGGCATAATTTCCTCTGTTTTGTGAGTTTGCCTGTGCTATCCAGCCACAGCATGCAGAGGAGGTGGTGGACTGGCTTACTAAGCCTTCCTCATACTCCTCATCCTCTGTCACACAAGCAGAGACAAGTGTGCAGTCCTCTGCCGTTGCCAGAGTGGATAAACCTGCCTCCTTGTCCACATCTATTCCTGCCATAGGCCCAACATCAGCCATTGAGAAGGCAGCTGAGTTATTTGACCACAGCGTCAGCCACTTGCTCCTTGATGATGCCCAGCCATTACTGGATTCAGATGTTGGTTCTGAGGTTGAGGATGACAGGAACATGAGCCTAGAGAGAGGGAGGAATACTGGTAGACAAATTGGAATTCATGTCCCCCAAGCCGCAGCGTAGGTGCAGGTGCATATTATTGCATTTTTTTACAGCAAGGCCAATTTTTGCTTTCATCAAGAGTACCTCTATAGGGTGATGGGGGGAAGGTACCACCAACACCTGAAGGCCAATTTTTAACGCACTTGTTACTTCTATCCAAAGTCAAAGAATGTATCCAAAAAATCTCTAATCTTGTTCCCAGTGCACTACATTGTGGCCTCATCATACACACTGGCTCCCATTTGTAAAACTGAACAGGCCTGGACACACAATCCTTATCCTGCAGCTGTTTGTCTCATGGACAGGGAGGAACACTGGTTCTCAGACTGATTGCCCTTTTGCAGGGAAAATATCTACCTAACAATTAGTCACACAACTTCTCAGAGATAGTTTGCATGCTAAATCATACTCTCTCCATGTCACTGTGTGCATCTTCACATCCATCTATCATAGTACTCATTTCTTATTGAGCAAATGATATGGAATGTGGTTGAGAGATGAAATTGGTGGCTCCTCTGCAGGAAGGACAGGTGTGAACAGTTTTATGTCCTCTGTTCAGTTCTGTGCAATATTTCCATATAACAATCAAATGCTAAGAAATAAATTGCGTTGTGAGCGCCAAAGTTATACATTTAAATATACAGATCCACCAACAGTAAAGTCCAACACATGCTTGCGTGAATGAGAAAATCAAAGTTCAATATAATTTATTTCTTCGGCAAAGTCAGAAGGACAAAATGCATAGGGGCGTGGCTGTACAACAACTGGATGTGACTTCATCAGCTTACTGGAAGTATTGGGCTGTGGGTAAGATACTAATACTCCGTGCGGAAGCTCCTGGTCTATGTGTGTTAGGAATCACTGCTTGTCACTTTAATCCCAAGAGCCGGGTTGATGTGCATTACTATATTTTATATTTGTGAGTAGTTTTATTTGTTTAAGGAGTGAATGTTTTTACAGTATCACACTATTAGTGCTTTGTTTTTCATATCCCATCTGGGGGAGCCATGTATATGGAGATTTAGAGTACTAGACCAAGAGGCATTGAGCATTCTGCAACTTTGATACATAGAGTGCAGTGTGCCGATCTGTAACAAGAGAGGCATATTTGTTTGGTGACTTTCAGTCTGTGAGGAAAGGTGGAGCACTGAAGCACAGAGGGGTTGATTTACTAAAACTGTAGAGTGATTTACATAAAAACCAATCAGCTTCCATTTTTTTTTGTCAAACCTTAATTGAACAAGCTCATGTTAGAAACTGACTGGCTACCATGCACAGCTGCACCAAATTTTGCACTCTCCATTTGTGTGTTTTACTTCACTTCATTGGATTTGAAAGGATTGTTATATTGAACTTTGAGTTTCTCATTCTCACAAGCACATGGTGGGCTTATTACTGTTGTTGAATGTGCATATTTAAATGTATTCAAAACATAAAAGAAGAGAGCGCAAAGCCGTCCTAGTGTAACTTGGCTTTATTATGGTAAAGTTACAAAAACACTACAATGCACAAACTCACATTGTGTGAAGATGGATACAGCATAAGGATTCCACTGTGGCCGCACTCCTATAACCAACCAGCTGGAGGGCTATACCAAACTGTCGATCACTGCATCTGCTAGTTTTTTCTTTTGTGTGTGTATATTTAAATGTATAACTTTGATGCTCACAGCGCTACATATTTTTTAGATTTTGATGGTTTAATTACTTTGGGTTTTATATCTGGTGGCAGCTGTGACGTAATATTTGCAAAAAGAACATAGGAGGTTTATTTATTTATTTTTTCACATGATCACATGAGATGATTTGTATATTAATATTTCCATATTGGCTAAATTTGGCAAGTCATGACTTCTTTAAGTAAAGACTTATGCCTTTGAAGAAGCCCCCAGCTCGCTGATCACAAGTGGAATAAGCTACTAGCAAGATTGGGCTTTTATTCCCTATTATTCATCCAAGATATTAGAGACTCCAGGGTGTCTTCATTGCACAAAGCATGTATGGTTGTAGAGTTTTTATATGCATGTATGTCTACTGCTGATTGTATGGTGATCAGATCATTAGTGCCATCTTGAATCTATGGATGGTTTAATGCAGACAATTTATCAGAGTTTTCAGAGATTTGGAACAAGTAATTGAGACTCAGCCTCATTGAAACAATAAGTAGATTCTATTTAATCAGTCCCCCAGGGACAGCATGTAAATAAGCTGCTCACATTTGAGGGAATAGATTTGCGTATTTTTACTCTGAAGTCTATTAACTCAACTAGATGTAGTATATTAGTAATTAAAAAGCAATCAATAAATTAGCTGCTGAATAGTTTATTACACAACAATGCTACTTGTGCCCTAAAACATTACTTGTTCTTTGTCCTTCAAGAATACGAGTCCTAAAAATTATTAAAATAAATAAAAATATTTTTTCTTTCTTTCATATTGTAAAGTTTTTGTGCAAAATGTAGACATTTCTCATTCTGACAGTCATCAAGCAGCGTTCACAGTTACAGTGAGACAACAGTCATAATGTAGCACTGATTAAATAAAAGTTTATCTCTAAATTGTTAATAAAGGCAAAATGGAAAAAAACATAAAGAGAGTGGAAGTTGTAATGGATACTTCATCCACCGTAGATTAAGAACAATAATTATGAAACAATTTGGGGAGGCCAAAAGGTGGTAGCGTGTACACATAAGGATGTTGCAGGACTGTTTAAACCACATGACAGAATGGGGTGTTTGTCTTCATGTAGAAAGGTGTTATGTAATGTGTAAGAGAGGATGGGTTAGGAGGAAAGGAGCTTATAGGGAAAGGAAGAGGACACACTGGGTGAGTAGGAAGAGGGTACACTGGGTGGGTGGGATGGAAGTGGTGGATGCCCATGCACCTCAGCCATAATCAGTACTATGTCTTAAATGTTATATCAGTTTGCTAGCGGTCCAGAAGGTTGTGATCAGCTGGATTAGGTTAGAAGAAACTGGTGGGAGGGGGTAGTGGTAAAATAGAGCCTGGAGGGCCAGGTTGTTCCTACATATTTCTCAGTGTTTTTATAGAAGGCAGTTAGGTCCCCCATTACCATGAGTTCCCTAAATGTAGTTAACCAGAGGGACATAGTGGGTGTGGTATATTTTTCATGCATCAAGTATCACTTGATGTGCTCTCACTCAGAAAATGTGCAGCATGGCCCTGGATTCTTTTCCCCAGTATCGGCAAGTGTCCAGAATATCTTAATTACATGTATGAATGAGAGAAGGGATCCTATACCAGTGTGATACTATTTTGGATCCTAGCTCCTGGAATTTGTTAGCTATGGAAGATTTATGTGTGAGAGATATGATTTTGTCCTGTGAAAGTTGATAGGGCTGCTTCCCATTTTTACTATAGGGAGGGATGTAATTGTCTGGAGGGGATGAAAGTTTTTTTGTATATAAAAGACAAGGAGTGATGGATAGATGCTTGGGAGTTAATAATGGTTTCAAATGATGTGAGGGAGTAGCATAGTTCCTTGTGTAAAGAATCATTTTCAGAAAATTAAGGAGCTGGAAGGTACGCCAAGCATCAAGCAGAGGGGCTGCTAGGTTTCTGATCTCCTCCTGAGAAAGCCAGCCAGAGGATGTAAGGAATTCATTGACCTTACTTTGTTGGGCTTGGTCTAAAATATAAAAATCTTTTTTTATTTTAAATTTAGCATTTTAACTTCATCCATTTAATAGCTTTTTAAAGGTTTTCAACCCAAACAATCTTTTCCCACTGTTGATTAGTCCTGGACTCTTTAAAGGACAAGTTAACTTTCTGACTAAAACCTACTACCTAACCTCCACAGTCACTTACCTTCATCTATTCTAATTCCCCATGACCACCCAAGAGCCTGATTATCTCTGGCTGCAATCTATTTTTTTTTTTAAATCAGGAATAAAGTTTATTAAGCAAACATGTATTATATTGCAGCTTTCCAATTCTTAGATGTGATGGCTGCATTCATTTTCTTTTTTTTAGACTCTCTTTCCTTTATTTTCATCTGGTGATCCAGTGAGTAAGTCTGTTGTTTTTCAAAAGGACAAGCTCTCCAGCAGAATGTATACAGAGATGAGACAAATCATTTAACACTAGCAGGAGTCACTACGGTTTTTATTTATTTTTTTGTGAAAAATAAACAAAAAAGGTGAACATTTTGAAAACAAAATGTGTTTTTTTTGTTTATGTTATACAATTTTGCAAATAAATAATCTTTCTTCATAAATTTAGGCCAAAATGTATTATGCTACATTTCTTTGGTGAAAATAAACCCAACTCAGTGTATATTATTTAGTCTGTAGGAAGGTTATAGCGTCCAGAGACTATGGTATATATCTGAAAATTGTCCTGATGGACTGACAGCCTATCTAATTTCTTGAGACCTGAAAATGCCAGAACAGTACAAATATCCCCTAAATTACCCCTTTTGGTAAAGTAAACAGTGCAAGGTATTTAGTAAGAAGCATGGCAAGGTTTTTGAAAAACAAAGAAATTAGAAATGAAAAAAAAAAAGGGATTTGTTTCCTACTTTTTTACATGCTGTCACCAGTGCAGTACAGCATCATCAGACTGGTGACAGTATGTAAAAAAATTATTATTATTTTTTTTATTTATTTTTTTTTTATGGACTTTTTTTACAATTTTTTTTTACATCCAGGGACCAAAGCAAAACAGTGTCACCACAGTAACACTGTAGTACTCTGGGGGATGTGATCAGGATTTTTTTTTTTACTTTTTTTACACACTATGATTGCTTATAACTGCATTTTACAGTTATAAGCATCCATTTTTTTCTGAATGAAAACTTCCTTACTTTGATCCTTCCTGTGATTGACTGACCGATCCTTCCTGCGCTTGACCGACCGATCCTTCCTGCGCTTGACCACCCGATCCTTCCTGCGAACAAGTGACCGATCCTTTCTGTGATTGATTGATCGACCGATCCTTCCTTACTTTGATCCTGCCTGCGATCGACAGGCCGATTCTTCCTGTGATCGACAGATCGATCTTTCCTGCAACTGACCGGCCGACCGATCCTTCTTCTTTGGATCTATTAATCCTTCCTTTTTTCGATAGATCCTTCCTTCCTATCTTTTATCCTTTATTCCTTCATTATTTTAGTTCTAATAACTTTTCTTAGATATTTGAAGATTATATTGCTTAAAATGTGCAAGTGCTGTGTGACAAATATTTCATACATTTTCAGAACTGAGAAAGCCAAACCTGCATTTACTCCTTTCAGGCCCCAAATGTTTGCAATGCCAGTGCTTAGTAACCTGCACATGTGCCATATTGTAGTAAATCACTTTTTTAAGGAAAAAAACCTACTCAAACATAAAAACTGGTCGAGAGAATGCTTTATTTTGGTGCATTTGGTATGTAGAAGTTTGATTTACAATAATGGCGATTTAAAATGTATCGGTTGTATTTATAATTTTAAAGTATAAATAAAGGCAAAGCTTTATTTCTTTATTTTTGTTTGGGTGGTGAGGGCTTCAAAGGACTGTCAGAGTTGTTGAGTTGCCACCAGAACAAGAATAAAGGGGAAATCTTTTTAATGGGGATGCTTGTTTCTGTAACAACTGTGTAACAGGGAATTTCCCTCAGATTGGAAAGATTTCCTCTCACTTCTTGTTGTGTCTACAGGACAGGAAATGAATGGAAACTCTAATGAGACACAGATGGTGTAAAAAAATCCAAATCCAAAATGAAAAAAAAAAAAAAAATTGATATACTTTATGTTTAACCACTTGCCGACCACCCGCCGTCGTTATACGTTGGCTGTTTGAAGAGGAATATCGTTGTTGGGGCAGAAGCTAGCTGCCATAACCCCGGTATCCTTTTCTTCAGCGGGCAGTCAGTTTTTAGATAAAAGTGGTTTCTGTGACAGATTCGCCACAAGATCACTTTTATCAGTGGTGGGAGAGGACCCCCCCTCCCGCGGCACTTCGGTGTCCTCCGCTGCTTACCGGGGCCGTCGGTAGCGGCGGAGGCAATCGGATCCTTCTCGTTCTTTGGTATGAGCTGACTGAGGGGAATATGGCCCCCGCTCAGCTCCATACCATTGCACGGTGGAAGCGACGTCAAAACGTTGCTTCTGCCCATAGCAATTAAAGGGACATTTTTTAAAAATACATTTTTTCAAACGACATGTCTTTTTTCTTTTTTTATTGCATTTTAGTGTAAATATGATATCTGAGGTGTTTTTGACCCCAGATCTCATATTTAGGAGGTCCTGTCATGCTTTTTATCTATTACAAGAGATGTAATAGAATAAACGTGACACAATTTTTTTTTTAAAAAGAACAGTGTAAAAATAAAAAATAAAAAAAATAAAACATTTTTTAACGCACCCCGTCTTGCCAAGCTCGCGCGCAGAAGTGAACACATACGTCAGCAGTGCCCGCATATGAAAACGGTGTTCAAGCCACACATTTGAGGTATCACCATTATCATTAGATTGAGAGCATTAATTATAGGCCTAGACCTCCTCTATAACTTAAAACATGCAACCTGTAGAATTAATTTAAACATCGCCTGTGGAGATTTTTAAGGGTAAAAGTTTGTCGCCATTCCACGAGTGGGCGCAAATTTGAAGCGTGACATGTTGGGTATCAATTTACTCGGCATAACATTATTTTTCACAATATAAAAAAAATTGGGCTAACTTTACTTTTGTCTTATTTTTTGATTTAAAAAAGTGTATTTTTTAAAAAAAATAAAAAGTGCGCTTGTAAGACCGCTGCGCAAATGCGATGTGGCATAAAGTATTGCAATGACCGCCATTTTATTCTCTAGGGTGTTAGAAAAAATATATAATGTTTGGGGGTTCTAAGTAATTTTCTAACAAAAAAAAATGTTTTTTAATTGTAAACACCAAATCTCAAAACGAGGCTCCGTCCTTAAGTGGTTAACATATCTCATTATTATTTTAACAGTCCTTGTTTGTTTTTAGCAATTTTTGACACCTACATAAACTTATAAGAGGATGCTTAATGCTTAATGCTGTATATGTAGGATATGTTCTGATACTGTTATAGATAAAATGAAAAATCTGAGTACATGTATATGGAACTCACCCTCTTTTTCCCCTTATATTCTCTGCTTTGTATAACTCTATTCAGGTTTTTAATAAGTAGGAGGCAGTGTCAAAGGAAAAGATTACTGCTGTGCTCTCGCTTTATAAAAACCTAGAACACTCTGCAAAGTATCATGGTTTAACACTATTTACCCTAGAATTATGAGAACTGACCCCCAGATGGCCTAATAGGGTACATTGGGGATGCCCCATTCCACTTATTTCATGGACATTCCCTGGCCACCTCCATCCCTCTTAGGGTTCCCTTTAGGGTATAGCTTGGACGTCAGTCACTTTTCTATGGAATGAGGTTGATGGAACACAGGATTCCCCGAATGCACTATTCTCAATTAGGCTTGGCTTCTACACATTTCAGTTGTTTTCACTGTAGCTTCCATAAACTCTGCTAAATCTTAATATTCTCAATTGACTCTAAATACTTGGTAGTCAAGATTTTAGAGTCTCTTTGGTTTTCCCTTCCTACAACAGGATAACTAAAAATCTTTTTGTGTATACTTCCCCTTCAGTACAACTGAAAATACTTTCTTCAAAGCTGGTGTACATTTCAGATCCTAAGACAGCGTAGAATCCCGATGTGGCTATATAACCTGGGGTATCTTCCTGACACTTTTTAGAACAGAAGAAGTTCCTTGGATGGATGTCATAAATTCTTCAACAGGACAGAATAGATCCAGTTGAATGTGAACAACTATTTCTAGCTATACCATGACAAGGATGAATGAGGCATATTAGAGATAATTCCATCTTGATAATTCTTCATATGCATCTACTTATCTGGTGTACATTTTGATGCTGGAATGCATAAAAGGGCCCCCTGGTGTATGGGTTCTTAAGCCAGTGTCCAGCACCAGGGCCCACTGTACAGCCTTGAAGGGGAGAGCCGAGGCTCCAAATCTGCCACACTTGCTCTACACACACTTAAGTTTCACACTTTTTTGGTCCTAGGTCTAGTTAGGGTCACAACTTACACATTGTTCATAAGGTCTCTACTTTCAAGTGGTTCCAGGATTTGTCTATAATAGATCTCACCCAACACATAAAGGCCATGGTGGGCATGTGTGCTTAGGGAATCTTCCAGGCTACCATCACTGTTTGACCCTACATTAATAAATCACCACTCACTCCCAACCCAAACTGGCTGATAGATTTCACACTCCCCAGGTATTTGCTATGTCTATGCATCTTACATAAACCTAGCAACCAGTCAAGCATGTATAACAGCAGCATTACTTATCAGACCTGGCTGCTAAAAGATAGCTACACAGCTAAGATTTACTTCACATGCCGACTGTCTTATCTGAACACATCTACAAAACACCTTTTGAAACTATGCCTTTTACTGAACATTTTATTGTTAATTAAAGTGGTTGTTAACCCACTGTACTAAAATAGTGTTATCCCCTCTGTATCATAATAACATGTGTCCCTGTGCCTGTGTAATGTAAAAAAACTGCCAATCTGTACCTGTATAAGCTGCCCTCTGAGTGCTCAGTTGACATGTCAGTTCCCTTGTTTCTCCAGCTCAGAGCTGAAGTGGGCGGGGCTGAGCCGTTCTGCTGACATCATCCGGTGGAGTAGGGGGAGAGAGGAGAGAGCTGTCAGAATCACACAAATAGACCACAATGTCAGGGCTCAGCAGCCATGATTATCGTCGTTTGTTTTTTCGGGGGGGGGGGGTATAGCCAGGCAGGATCAGCCAGGTTTTTTAGGGTATACATGGTGCCAAATGACACAGCACAAGCACTGTGCTGTATAACATGCTTTAAAGGAACAGGATCAGGTTTATTTTTTGGGGTTAACAAACGCTTTAAGTCCAACAATATGTTGGTCTTATGTAACTGGTCTATTTGTTGGGTATCTTAAGTGGGGTGTTGCAGTGCTCACAACACTGAAAAGAGATGAATGATCCAACTGTCCCATGTGCTCTTCCTTTCTGGATCCCAGGCCTAAGGCCTATCCAATTACCCCCAAGGGGGAAAGCATACTACTCCATTTCCCTCACTGTTCTCTAAGACTCGCTTCTTAGTTCCTCCTACACCCTATATAGAAAGTGAATGGGTACCTCTCAATGTAATAAATTATATTGTAAATGTACTGTCTGCCTTCATGTTGTAAAGTGCTGCACAAACTGTTGGTGCTATATAAATTCTGTAAAATAATAAGAAGTAAAGACAGGAGATTTAATGTCCAGAAAGTCAGGGCAAATCAAGAGGGGACGATGTCCCCACTGCAAGCTTGTCCTGCTTAGCAATCCACCTTTGTTAATGAATTAGTTGTACATACGCTGTTAGCATCTCTAAAGTATCTCCTGCACCATAGTATACATTTGGAGAGAATGTTTTAGTTGTTCAGCCTGATTTGCAGATGCATCAATGCCACTGCAAACATACATATTTTTTTTTTGTAATTCAGGCCCAGCAAGATTTTGATATATTTGCATAAAATTAGTATGATAAATCTTGTACAGCACTAAGAATCAAATTCATAGATATGTGCAGAAGTCTTCTACTCTGGCTCTTTACGTTAATTCCAGCTGTCAGTAAAAGCAGTTCACAGCACTGATGGAGCACTGACGCAGGAAGGGTCCACTTATACAGTATGTTTGTAAATCTACAGCCTGCAGTCATTAGGAAGCTGGCATTAAAATCTGGAATCACTCAACCATAAAACTGTTTTATGTAATAAAGCTACTCATGTCCCATAAAATATCTTCATTTAGTCTAAACTAGACAAGAACTCTTGGGACTCCATGTTGTGTTTATTTGTTCTCTGTTTAGAGTGGAATAAATAACTAGCTTGTTATATTTCTAAAATATTGAGAATAGCCTTATGCATGATGGTACTTAAAGACATGTATTTTTAATGATAGATCCTATTTAATCTTATAAATGTTTTACAGACCTGGTTTTAGCAAATATATTTATTTTCCACGTGATTAAGTAGCTTGTTTTCAGTAATATAAAGCACACAAAGAAACAATTTAGAGTACATTTAACAAAATGTATAATGTATTCATGTACAATGAAACTTGAAATAATTGTTTTTATAAGTTTCATTGGAACAATGTTGTTGTGGGATTTCCAGAAACAGGATTATATGAGTAGAGTTCATCTACTAATGACCAGTGCCATAACAACAATCATTTTAGGGCACAAGAAGGCTGACTCTGGCCCTGTATAAAATCCCAACCCCAAGATATTATGTAAGTGTGGTCGACAGGTAGCAGTATCATGTATAATGTTGGTTCTGTCACCTGCTGTGTAATTCAAAATTTCAACATCTGGCTGTATTTTACATGCTTCAGTTTATTATTGATTGAATCCAGTTCACATGGTAATGGAAAAGAGATACTGGAGCTGATTTACCAAAGGAAAATTTACTTTGCAAGGGAATTTACCCCTGAGCTTAGTGAATGTGGTGATGTTTCCCCTTACAAAGTATACCCAATCATGTGCAAGCAAAATAAAAAAAGCAGCATTTTTGTTTGCACGATTGGATATAAGAAGTTCTCAGAGCTTCACTTCATTCACTAGGCTCTGGGCAAATTCCCTTGCAAAGTGCAACGTCCATTGCAAAGTGAACAGTCTATTTGCCCTCAGTAAATCAACCACACAGTTCTGATCTCCTAATCTGTCAACTATTGCACTACTGTGTTTACCCTCATTTCAAAATGGAAGTATTTTCACTGTTAATGTTTTAAATATCAATGTGAAAGCAAAGCAACAACAACTTTAGACACAATATTGCAAGACCAGCCTAGCTTGGACCACAGAGAAGGCTCTTACTATAAGGGATTAAGTGTTCTTCACCAGGAATCCACTTCAAAATGAGCCCCAGAAAATAAATATTGGGTACACTGCTTTTAGGGCAATATGTTGTTAGAGTAGCAGTAAATGACTTTACCCTGAGCACTTTTATACTAAATGCTATTTAGCATTTGTACTGTTAACAAAACATTTTTACTTTTGTGTATATGGAGGACTCCAAGAATAGCAAATAATAAAAAGCAATATAAAGTGCAATGTGGAAAAAAAAAACAATGCATTATGTTAAGAAATTAAACAAATCAGTTTTCTGTTTGCTGATTTTTAAAATCTAGTTCTTTTGAAGTCATTAGTAAGATGACCTATAATTCAACTGCATTTAACTAATTCCTTGAGACCTGTGCAGTTGAAATCACCAGTTTCCAAAGTGCATTTGGTTTGGTAATAAGGTGTCCCTGGATCAGTGGAGGCACACCTAAACTGCAGTATGCAGACGTTTGAAGCAAGTCACAGCTACATTTCAGAATACAAAAAAAAAAATGTAAATGTCCATGTGAAACGTCACTTGAGAGAGGGTGCAAGGGAAAAATAGGTATTTGGGACTTTAAATGAAGCCATGGCCTGGTAAGGTCCTGTGTTTCATCCCTATCAATATGAAAAGAGAAAAGGGGGGACTTTACATGAAGAATGTAGCAGCAACTGAATAAATAGGGGGGTATGTAGAGGAGATATTTATTAGTACATAACATTGATAAACACACATAATATACATAAAGGTTGGGATTTGATTCCCACAAGTTAAAGCATGATAATAATATGAATATCAATTTGCATTGCATAATAAATTACCAGAATCCACCTAAACTGATATATATACAACTAGTTGATTAAAAAGTAATGCCTGCATGGCCTATGGCCTCACTGTTCCCCGTTCAGGTTGATATGGGTATAAACATAATTATATAAAAATCTGATGACCACATAATTTGTACAAAACTCGGCATCTAGTAGCTCTATGCGTTTCGTGGCTTGTAGCCACTCGTCAGGAGCAGGCACATGGAAGAGGAAAACCCCCCACATCTTACTTACAAAAATGCATGTTCTGGTAGTATAATGCTGGGAATCGCGGGCCACCCAGAGACATCATGGTCGGAAGCTGTGTTGGGGACATGTCCAGCAAAAGCAACCAAAAACAGACAGCATCCCAGGTGGCTGTGAGTCTAGGGGCACTCATGATGCAGATGGGGAATGGTAAGTGAACCGACCAAGTGGAGTCTCTGTAAGTGAATGTGATGAAATGGTGATTAAAAAAGAAGCCCAACCTGATGGGGCAGAGTTGAGGTGCAATGGTAAAACCGAATACCAGTGTGAACTAAACAGGGAGTGACAAAAATATTAGGAAAAAGTGGAGTGAAGGGGGAACCAATGAACCAACTGGAAATCCAAGAGAGGGACGTGAGAAGGCATGAAAAAAGGTGACTGCTCACCTTCAATCAAATCACAACCTTTATGTATATTATGTGTGTTTATCAATGTTATGTACTAATAAATATCTTCTCTACATACCCACTTATTTATTCACTTTCTGCTACGTGCTTTATGTAAAGTCCCACCCCCTCACTTGAGAGAGGGTGCCTAGCTCTGATTAATCAACACGGAACTGTACCTTTCGAATGTTGACTTTGGGATAAAGTCTGATAAGGGGAGTGGCTTACAATGTAATTATGGGCTGTCATTTACAAATCTTAATTTTAGTGCTCCAATCACTATAAGTTTGCGACTACATTTAAAATGTGCAGCACTGACAGTTAATTATATCTTAAAGACCAGATACCAAAATATTAAGTCGTCTGCTGGGTTCTTATGTATCGAAATGTCTCCTGTCGTTTGTTCTACATTGTGGAGAATCCTTCAGATGAGTGTGATACTAGCATCTGCCTTTGTTATAGCCATAACTTTAAACAGAGCTGGGAATTCTGGGGGGGGATTTCTTGCCACTGGAGTCCCAAAACAGTGTAACCAGGCAATCATGCTAATATGAAGTATCAGTTCTGAGTGGTGTTGGGCTTTAATTTTGTTTAATATGTGTGGTAACACCATTCCTGCATCCCCTTACAAAGATATTATAGTAGAATGCCAGCATAAACCATTTTTTTGTCTTATGACAGTGACAAGTTCAAGCTCTACTCCAATCCGTTACATAGTAAACCATATACATATATCTCAAGGTAGTATATCTATGCAAATTGTTAATAATTATGATTAAATATTTACTACTGAAAGCGTGCTGACTAGCACATAGCTTTTCCAAGTGCAACAATTTCTCTTCCTCAACATGTAAAGGAATCAGCAAATCTAAATCCATAGTTACCAATTAATCAGATTTGGAAGTATAAACCTGCAAAGTCTTACTTCTAAACCTCACATTGTAGTTTTTGAGTAGTGTAACTAAATGCATCTTTGGAAGTATGGTATTAGATATAATAAATTTGGAATAATATTTTCATCACGGCATGAACTGCCCAGAAGGAATCATGCATGCTTGAAAAACTTGAAACCAAGATTCCTTATTTTTACACAGAAGGCACCTGTATATGCAAAATATCTGATTATAATATAGCATTAGGTTGCTGATCTAAGGTTTTATATTAATTAATTAATTGATGTGTACTACATAAAATACTACAGTATATTTTGCCCACTTAAAAAAGTTTTCCAGTTCCAGAATGACAATGCAGATGCTTGTTTTTCCTTATGTTATAGGAAATAACAATTGAGATCTTCGTGTGCCAGCTTGTTTCATTATATTTGTCTAACAATAATAACGGCAGATTATATTTTGTTTTTCTAATGCATGAAAATGGGAAATGAGTGCCACCGCAGTGAGTTTTTCTCTTTGTCTTCAGAAGTCTCCAGTTTTGTCCGCTGCTTTCATCTCCACGTATCTAACTGCAGATTCCCTCTGTTTCTGTGGATTAAGAAAGCATGGTCCCCAAGGAAGAATGTTCTTTAATGACTTGAAAATTTGAAATAACAAAGCAAAGACAGGAGATTGATGGTTTAATGGGTCCGTTTCTTCCACTGCATTTTGTTATAGTTTAGGGGGGGGGGAAATAAAGCAACTCCCCCTTGTATTGTATGTTTAAAATAGACGTGGGCTTTCCTTGTGCACAAAAAAAAAAGAGTTTTATCTCTAATGTGTTATTTTCAGACAGATGCAAACAGCACAAACAATAAAGCAAATATTGAAATGCTGCATTAAAACCAAACATACAATTCTTTTGCATGGCCATAATTTGCAAAAGTATTTCTGTTTTCAAACACAAACTTGTGTATATATTTCAAAAGCTAATTATCTAGTATTACAGAGCATGGCGTCTCAAATGATGGTGTGCCATTTCCGCAAACTTACCCAAAATTTTATTTGGCAGAGCAACTACACTGTCAGTAAAACCAGTAATAAGAAAACAAAAGTTTTGCACCAGTTGATTGGCTTTGGAAGCAATCCATGGTTTTAGAAAGACTATTAAAGAGATGTTTCCTGGAATTTAATTTCCTACTAACACTGTATAAATGAAAGCATATGATTAAAGAGAAAAAAAGATAACTTTTTTAAAGTTCCACACCCATACACTTAGATTTTGTAGGAATATTTTTTTTCACTTAAAGCTAAAAGGTCTGGGAATTACAAAAAATACCCTTGCAGTGGAGCACTGCAAGGATCAATGTTTATTACGTTTAGGGGTAGTGGAAAAGACAAATACCTTATTTTTTTGTTCCGGTGCTCTTCTCTTCTCTCCAACGCTTTGGGTTGTGGACAGGCCCTTGCTATCCTCTTGTATAAAGCAGGACTATTAGCCCTGCATTGTATGTGATGACATCAGCATGGTAGCCAATCAGCATCTAACCTCAGCTTGTTCAGTTAAGCTTTGGCAATAAAACCTGGAAGCTGATTTCTATGCAGAAGTGAGTCAGGTTTTGAACTTCCCAGCTTTAGTAAATAAACCTCAAAGTGACCTTCCATTAGGAAGTCTGCTGGAGCACATTATATGGTATGTATTACAGCTTATTCCTCTACCCCTAGATTTAGCATGCATTTAACCCTTGCAGTGTGGGAGGCTCCACTGCAGGGTTATTTTTTGTTCTGGTGCCTTAGAGTTAGCCATTTAAGGGACTTTCCATTTTAGGCCTCTTCCACACTTGCAGACCAATTTTGTCAGTTTTTCATGAGGACCCGATCGGACCCTCCAGCCTCCTCTATGGAGCGGCGGGTATAAATGGACATGTGTCTGTTTACACCTTCTGACATCCAATCCAATCCTATACACTAAAAACAGATGGATGGGGATCCGCTCTCCATCCATCTGGCAGATCAGATGGCAGTCAAGTTTAAACAGACAGGCGGTCCATTTACATCTGACTGTGCATAGAGGAGAACGGGCTGTGTCTGTGTCAGCTCTGTGTGGACATGGACCAGCCATCCACCTGCTCAGTGGGCATCAGCGGACAGATTCCCTGCTGTGCAGGCGGACTTCAACAGAGCCAGCCCCATGTGAAAGGGACCCTAATTAAAATGTAGACCCCTGGTTTCAAATGTTAGGACGGTGCTACTGTCTAGAACCTTCAATGTACAGCTTGTTGTGATGCTTTAGTGTATTAGGTTCCTCCACTCAGATAAAATATATAGGATGTTGTTATCTGGACTAGTGAGTTGAAATACTACCAGAGCTAAGCCGTCAGTCTCCTGTGTTTCCCTATTATAGGGATTTAATGCCTTTGTTGGTCAGCCTACACAATGTAGGCCAAATGACCTACAGATTTTGGGCTGAAAATAAATTATACTCCAAAGGCTAATAGATAATTGGTAAATGCCAAGAGATTATTTTGAAAATGTCATGGAAACAAAAGTTACACAGATAGGCACAAAAACTAAGCCTGAGTTCAAAGTTTTAGAAGTTGTGAATTAAAGCCCAGCTCTGGCAAGATAGAGTGGTCAAGATTTAGCTTTTATTTTGTAGTTGAGAGTACTCTAATCCTCGATATGGACTGCTAGTCTAGGTCAGATTGATTAAAGATCCAATAGCTATCTACAAAGCAGTGGTGGCCCGTCCATAGGGGCGCCCGGCGCCGCCCCCCCCCCCCTCCTTGCAGTTAAAAAAAAAAAAAAAATAATAAAATAAAAAAGTACAAAAAAAAAAAAAAATTATTTAAACATGTCCCTTTAAAAAAGGGCGCCAGGCACACTGCAGTATGCACCGCTCTATCACCATAGATAGATTCATGCATTGCATGAATCTATCTATTGTCACCGCTGCCGCCCCCCTATTCAGGTGTCCGGCCCCTGATCGGGCGCCGGGCATCTGAATTACAGTGGGGGGGGGGGTGTTGCTGGAAGCGCCCCTATTAGAGCTGTAAGCTCTAATAGGGGACCTTATTAGAGCGGTGAGCTCTAATAGGCTTCCCTAAGTGTAAACAGCGGGCGCACGGCTGTGCGTTCGCTGATTACACAGTATTGTGTTAGAGAAGCGAATACATCGCCTCCCTAACACAGACCCGCCTCTCAGCCAATCAGGTTGCCAGGTCTGTTACCTGTAACCTGATTGGCTGAAGTCACAGGCGCTGTGATTGGACGCTAGGCGTCCAATCATAGCAAAAGACAGGCGCGGGAGAAGAAGACCTCGGACGATGAGACACCCGCCGCCTGACGCCGTCACCAGCTGCACATCGAGACAAGGTAAGTGCAGAGGGCAGGCAGGGGGCACAGTGGCAGCACTTGGAGGGGCACTTAAAGGGGCACTCTGGCAGCACTTAAAGGGGCACTCTGACAGCACTTGAGGGGCACTCTGGCAGCACTTAAAGGGGCACTCTGGCAGCACTTAAAGGGGCACTCTGGCAGCACTTAAAGGGGCACTCTGGCAGCACTTGAGGGGCACTCTGGCAGCACTTGAGGGGAACTCTGGCAGCACTTAAAGGGGCACTCTGGCAGCACTTAAAGGGGCACTCTGGCAGCACTTAAAAGGGCACTCTGGCAGCACTTAAAGGGGCACTCTGGCAGCACTTAGAGGGGCACTCTGGCAGCACTTGGAGGGGCACTCTGGCAGCACTTGGAGGGGCACTCTGGCAGCACTTGAGGGGCACTCTGGCAGCACTTGAGGGGCACTCTGGCAGCACTTGAGGGGCACTCTGGCAGCACTTAAAGGGGCACTCTGGCAGCACTTAAAGGGGCACTCTGGCAGCACTTAAAGGGCACTCTGGCAGCACTTAGAGGGGCACTCTGGCAGCACTTGGAGGGCACTCTGGCAGCACTTGGAGGGGCACTCTGGCAGCACTTGGAGGGGCACTCTGGCAGCACTTAAAGGGGCACTCTGGCAGCACTTGGAGGGGCACTCTGGCAGCACTTGGAGGGGCACTCTGGCAGCACTTGAAGGGCACTCTGGCAGCACTTGAGGGGCACTCTGGCAGCACTTGAAGGGGCACTCTGGCAGCACTTGAAGGGGCACTCTGGCAGCGTTTGAGGGGCACAGTGGCAGCGTTTGATGGGCACAGTGGCAGCGTTTGATGGGCACAGTGGTAGCGTTTGATGGGCACAGTGGCAGCATTTAATGGGCACAGTGGCAGCGTTTGATGGCACAGTGAGGCTGTTTGTTTGCGCCCCCCCAAAAATTTTGAGCACCAGCCGCCACTGCTACAAAGCACTTAAGCAGCCAATTTTACATTACCAGTGATTATAGTATTTACAGATTATGGAATAATTTGTTTTCTTACCTTTCTTGCTGAGAGCAGTCCTTGTCTAAATAAAGGCAGTTCGCCATTATGGTTCTGAATCTTGCTTTTTTCAATTATCCAGTCTGCCAAAACTTCATCTGACTTAGGGCACCTTCACAAGAATAAGTATAAATATAAAAAAAATCTAGAATTATATTGTTTAGATATATAATCCAAGCAAAAAAAGCCACATGGAACAACCTCATCAACAATGTTTTTATTTGTATGATTTGTGTGTTTGGCCTGCTGCCTTTCCTTTTACATAAAATTTGTCCAAAATGAAAATTACTGGATAGTGGTCTATGAAATGCTAACATAATAATCCATAATAACTTGTGGTGTTTACATTTTCGCATTGGCCTTACTTGTGCAAGTCAATACCCTAAAAAAAGCAACAGTCCACTGAAAATAAAACCTTTACGAATCTTCCATTGATATATATATTTTTCCCTTGTTGCCTGTAATTTTAACTCTTTCATGACTAAAGGTCAATGGTATGTGGATAGTGACACCAAACTTATCCCACTGAAAATTGATCCTATTTGAATTCTTCTGTTACATTTTCAGTATTTGAATCTGCAGTTTGATCCCAGGTGATCCTGATACTAATGCGACAGAGTAGCCACTCTGAACAGGACCCTGGAAACAGAGGTAGTCACTGTAGTCACTACAGTGATTCTCTACTTCCTCAGCTGTCCCACAGTCATGGCTTATGCATACTCATTAGTCAGGCAATTACTGTTCTAGAGTACCAACACCCTGTCACCATCTCCAAACTGTACTCCTGCATTGTCACGTGAGCTTCTGATGGAAGGCAAAAGTGGTAATTTCAACACACATTACACATACATGGCTCACTATTATTACCATCAGAAAACATACCCTGAGAAATGCCATATAGCCATCAGTGGAGCACATGTATGTAGACAAGACATGGCTCTGCAACACTAAGATCAAATAAATGATGAAAAAGAGGAAATAAGGCAAAAAAAAAAACAATTTTTTTTAAAGATATTGATTGACCCTAGAGCACATAGTAAATACTTATTTTTTTACTGAAGTAATGACATATGCTCTATATGTGCAATAGTAAAATGATCTATGGGTCACATTACATTTTTGTGTAGTGTATATAGTATGTAATTCATTAGAAACAGTAACTTTATTACATGCGTTATCCTGGAGGGGTTGTCAAGGTAAATCTGAATTTGGTAAAATAAATCATACATAATTCTTTCATTAGAGTGGATGGTTTGGTTCAAGTAAACTGTAAATCTACTCTGTATATAACCCCAGGATTAGACCTGGATGGGAGATGTATTTGAGTAGTAGTCCTTTTAAAGGAAAGTTCTAGAGCCTATTTGAGTACTCAGGGGTTCTCATTCATGCAAGGAGAGTGGTTCTGGGGTAACCCAGTTGGAGAGGAAAGGACTGATTTACAGTTCTCCCAGAATTGGTAAATCCTCATTTGGGACCTGAAATTGGAAGGCTTGGGAAGGCTTTGGGTGGGAAAAAGCATCCAAACCCTGATTACGGGGACCTGATATTGGGTGGGCTGTCTGGCTACTGAGACTCAGTTTCCTGATATCCTGCAACTTGACTTACACCCTGAAACAAATGGGAACCCTAAGCCTGGGATTGTGGTACTGGCATTGAGTCATTATGCGTGTTCTTTAGTATACCAGGACTATGGACCTTTGCCTTAATTTTGCTAAAGAAAACAATTTTCTTGTTTTTGAGAGGCCAATAAAGACTATTTACTTTTACAAGCGGCTGATCTTGGGCCCTCCATATGACAATACATATGGGAGGAGTTTGGTCACATTTGGGTTAAGACTAGAGTTGAGCGGACACCTGGATGTTCGGGTTCGGCGGGTTCGGCCAAACTTCGGAAAAAAGTCTGGGTTCGGTACCGAACTTGACCCCGCACTCCAAACCCCATTGAAGTCAATGGGGACCCGGACTTTTTGAACACTAAAATGGCTGTAAAAAGGTCATGGAAAGGGCTAGAGGGCTGCAAATGGCAACAAAATGTTGTTAAGAGCATGGCAAGTGATCTGCAAACAAATGTGGATAGGGAAATAACTTAAAATAACAAAAAAAAAATAAAAAATAAAAAAAAATGCTGGAGGCCCCCTTCTCAGCAGAAGAGGTACAGGAAGTCATTAAGAACCTCAGAAACTCAACGGCACGATGCCGCACATATGGTGGGAATACCCCAGAATACGCACTTTCTGGAAAAAATTATTCAATTTAATGGATTAGATAGTGGGAAAATAAAATACTTGGAAATTTAAAAAAATGAAAAAATTATAATCTTGACCTAGGAGGACGAAATTCAAATGGAGTAGGAGGTTGAGTTGGCGGTGGATGTGGCGGTGTAGGTGGAAGCGGCGGTGGAGGAGGACGAGGTAGCCAACACTGGTTCAAAAATACAACAATGGCTGGGTAAGGCTAGTGGTGAATGATGTATCGAATTCTGTCCCCCGTTGCATAGTGTCCGCCCTGTACTGCGCTTGCTCAGTACGTAGGACAAGGGGATTTTGAAACTCTCCGAAGACGATGCGCGGTGACTCCAGGTTCAAGCCACATCATCCGAGGTTGAAGCCTAGCCAAGCGAGCCCGTGAGGGGCCCTGTTACTATGTGCTTCTGTATGTCCACTTGGAGGGTCGGGCTTGAACCTGCACTCACTGCGCAGGCGACGTTCATCTTTGGAGATTTTGTGAATCTCCTTGTCCTCCGTACTGCGCAAGAACTGCACCTGTGCAGTAAGTGGCCGGACACTATCCGATAGCAAGACAGTTTTCGTCAGAACACCGGTATATGTGTCTATTCTGCACAAGGTACGGCCAAGTCCTGTGGGATCCATGCCTGGTTCATTTTAATGAACGTGAGCTTGTCCACATTGGCTCTGGACAGGCGGCTGCGCTTGTCTGTGATAACGCCCCCTGCCGTGCTAAATACACGTTCAGATAATACACTGGCGGCAGGGCAGGCCAGCACCTCCAAGGCGTAAAGGGCAAGCTCAGTCCATGTGCCCAATTTGGAGACCCAGAAGTTGAAAGGGGCAGACCCATCATGCAGTACGTGTAGGCGTGTGCACACATACTGCTCCACCATGTTGGTGAAATGCTGCCTCCTGCTAAGACGTTCCATCTCAGCTGGTGGTGCTGGTTGTTGTGGCGTGCTGACAAAGCTTTTCCACATTCCGTCTATGCTAACCCTGCCTTGCAAGGTGCTGGCGGTGCCCCGGCTGCGTTGGCGACCTCTTCCTCCTCCTCTGCCTTCGCCTTGTGCTTCCACCGTACCCCGCTTCCAAGTGGGAATGCCACCAGCAGCGCGTCTACCAGCGTGCGCTTGTACTCGTGCATCTTACGATCACGCTCCAGTGAGGTAATTAAGGACGGCACGTTGTCCTTGTAATGGGGATCCAGCAGGGTGGCCACCCAATAATCAGCACCAGTTAAAATGTGGGCAACTCGGCGGTCGTTGCGGAGACACTGAGCATGTAATCGCTCATGTGTGCCAGGCTGCCCAGAGGCAAGGAAAAGCTGTCCTCTGTGGGAGGTGTATCATCTGTGTCCTCTGTATCCCCCCAGCCACGCACCAGTGATGGACATGAGCTGGTCTGGGTGCCACCCTGCTGTGAACATGGTTCCTCCTCCTCCATCTCCTCCTCATCCTCCACCTCGTCATCCTCCAGAACTGTGCCCTTGCTGCCAGACAATTGTGTACCTGGCGCTTGTTGGTGCAGGAACTCACCCTCGTAGCCACTTGTAAATGACTGCCCTGAAAGCCTTGGAAATGAACCCTCTTCCTCCTCCTCCTCCTCCTCCTCATCCTGTGCCACATCCTCTTCAATCATCGCCTGAAGAGTTTTTTCAAGGAGGCATAGAACTGGGATAGTAACGCTGAGAACGGCGTCATCGGCACTGGCCATGTTGGTGGAGTACTCGAAACAGCGCAACAAGGCACACAGGTCTCGCATGAAGGCCCAGTTATTGGCGGTGAAGTGGTGCTGTTCCGCAGAGCGACTCACGCGTGCGTGCTGCAGCTGAAACTCCACTATCGCCTGCTGCTGCTCGCACAGTCTGGCAAGCATGTGCAAGGTGGAGTTCCACCTTGTGGGCACGTCACATATGAGACGGTGAGCGGGAAAGCCGAAGTTACACTGCAGCGCTGACAGGAGAGCAGCAGAAGGGTGAGAACGCCGAAAGTACGCACAGACGGCCCGCACTTTCTGCAGAAGCTCTGGCATATCGGGGTAATTCTTAAGGAACCTCTGGACCACCAAGTTCAGCACATGCGCCAGGCAAGGGATGTGCGTCAAACCGGCTAGGCCTAGAGCTGCTACGAGATTTCGCCCATTATCGCACACCACCAGGCGGGGCTTGAGGCTCACTGCCACCAACCACTCATCGGTCTATTGTTCCATGTCCTTCCACAACTCCTGCGCGGTGTGGGGTTTTTCCCCCAAACAGAAAAGTTTTAAAACTGCCTGCTGTCGTTTAGCCCTGGCTGTGCTGAAGTTGGTGGTGAAGGTGTTACGCTGACTGAATGAGGAGGCGGTAGAGGATGAGGAGGCGGAGTAGGAGGAGTTAGCAACAGGAGGCAAACTGAAGTGCCCTGCAATCCTTGGTGGTGGAAGGACATGCGCCAAACTGCTATCCGCCTCAGGCCCAGCCGCCACTACATTTACCCAGTGTGCTGTTAGGGAGATATAACGTCCCTGACCGTGCTTACTGGTCCACGCATCCGTAGTTAGGTGGACCTTGCCACAGATGGCGTTGCGCAGTGCACACCTGATTTTGTCCCCCACTTGGTTGTGCAGGGAAGGGATAGCTCGTCTGGAAAAGTAGTGGCGGCTGGGCACGACGTACTGTGGGACAGCCAATGACATCAGCCTTTTAAAACTCTGCGTCTCCACCAGACGGAATGACAGCATTTCAAAGGCGAGGAATTTTGAAATGCTGGCATTCAGGGCCAGGGTTCGCGGGTGGCTAGGGGGGTACTTCCTCTTCCGCTCCAGTGTTTGGGAAATAGAGAGCTGAAAGCTTCCATGGGACATTGTGGAGATGGTTGGTGACCCAGGTGGTAGTGTTGCTGGCAGATCCTCTGTTTGCGGGTTGGCAGGTGTCACTGTCACTACAGAGGTGGATAAAGAGGCCGAGACTGCAGCAGAAGAGGAAGCAGGAGGAGCCAGAGACCTTTCTTGGTTTTTGAGGTGTCTACTCCACTGCATCTCGTGCTTTGCACTTAGATGCCTGGTCATGCAGGTTGTGCTCAGGTTGAGAACGTTTATGCCTCGCTTCAAGCTCTGATTGCACAGCGTGCAAACCACTCGTGTCTTGTCATCAGGACATTGTCTGAAGAACTGCCACGCTAGGGAACTCCTTGGACTTGGCTTTGGTGTGCTCGGTCCCGTGCTGCGTTGGGCAGTAGCAGACGTACTGTCTAGGGGACGGACGCTCAGCTTTTGCACCCTGCTCCCTCTTCTGCTGTGCTGGCGGCTCTGTGCGACCACCACCTCTTCCTCTGAACTACACTGGTCACCTGAATGACGTTGATTCTATGTGGGGTCAAGGACCTCATCGCCATCCACATCATCTTCCACCCAAAATTCCCTCCTTGTCGGTCTGCACAATGGCGAAAGCAGCAGCAGTTTGCACCTGTGTTTCGTCATCATCCGAGACGTGCTGCGATGGTCCTCACATGTACTCATCATGAAACATAAGTGGTTGGGCATCGGTGCACACAATCTCTTCCACTTCTGGGGCAGGGCTAGGTGGATGGCCCTGGGAAACCCTGCTAACAGAGTCATCAAAAAGCAGAAGAGACTGCTGCATGATTTGGGGCTCAGACTGATTGGCTGATTTGCAAGGGGGTGAGGTGAAAGACTGATGGACATCAGCTGCAGGTGCCAACTCTGAACTTTCATCAGGAGACTGGGTGGGAGACAATGTGAAGGAACCGGAGGCACTGTCAGCAGCAACCAAATCTACTATCGCCTGTACTTGTCCTGGCCTCAACATTCGTACAGCCTCATTAGGCGCGCCAAAATACTGCTGCAGGCTTTGTCGCCTACTCTCACCTGAGGAAGGTGTTTCACTAGTGCGTGTAGCTGGCACAGATCGACCACGTCCTATCCCTGCAACAGGAGCGCCGCCAGCAGCACCACGATCCGGGCCACGTCCCCTTTTTGATGATCTCCTCATATTTTCAAAATTTATGATCTCGCCCTAAATGGGTGTTTTTGTATATAGCAGAATACACGTACAGTGTCTAAAGTGTCTTATGAACACGCAGAAAATGCTATTGGGAAAAAAAAAACACCGCAAAATTAAATTTTTTTGCAATGTTTTTCCAATATCAGAATAAACGGATAGTTTCTAAAGCGTTTATGAAAACGCAGAAAATGCTATTGGGAAGAAAAAAAACACTGCAAAATTAAAATTTTTTGCAATGTTTTTCCAATATCAGAATACAAGGACAGTATGTAAAGCGTTTATGAAAACGCAGAAAATGCTATTGGGAAAAAAAAACACTGCAAAATTAAATTTTTTTGCAATGTTTTTCCAATATCAGAATAAACGGATAGTTTCTAAAGCGTTTATGAAAACGCAGAAAATGCTATTGGGAAGAAAAAAAACACTGCAAAATTAAATTTTTTTGCAATGTTTTTTCCAATATCAGAATACACGGACAGTATGTAAAGCGTTTATGAAAACGCAGAAAATGCTATTAGGAAGAAAAAAAACACCGCAAAATTAAATTTTTTTGCAATGTTTTTCCAATATCAGAATACACGGACAGTATGTAAAGCGTTTATGAAAACGCAGAAAATGCTATTGGGAAGAAAAAAAACACTGCAAAATTATTTTTTTTGCAATGTTTTTCCATATTTTAGAATACACGGACAGTATGTAAAGCGTTTATGAAAACACAGAAAATGCTATTGGGGAAAAAAAACACCACAAAATTAAATTTTTTTGCAATGTTTTTTGCAATATCAGAATACACGGATAGTGTCTACAGCGTGTATGAATGAACACGCAGAAAATGCTATTGGGAAAAAAAACACAGCAAAATTGAATTTTTTTTGCAATGTTTTTGCAATATCAGAATACACGGATAGTGTCTACAGCGTGTATGTATGAACACGCAGAAAATGCTATTGGGAAAAAAAAACACAGCAAAATTAATTTTTTTTGCAATGTTTTTTGCAATATCAGAATACACGGATACTGTCTACAGCGTGTATGTATGAACACGCAGAAAATGCTATTGGGAAAAAAAAAAAAAGCAAAATAAATTTTTATGCAATATTTTTCCAATAGCAGAATACACACAGACTATGGTGTATCTCTTAGTATAAGCAGTGTTGGTCCTAATGGTGCACTGAGCTTGCAGGTAAAACTTTTATATTTTGTCTGGCACTGGCCTCATGGCACTGTTAAAAGACAGGGTACAATTGATTTAGGAATCTCTTCAATAATTCTCTCTGCCTTTTTCTTTTGCTTAATAAAGAAACTACCTACTCTACTCTAGCTATGTAGATCGCTCACTGATCTAACTAATTAGAAGCAAAGTTAAGGAATGCTGACTGCCTGACTGACTGAATCACACTAACTCCTAAAATCCTCTCAGCAGCACAGGAACCTGTCTATAGCCCTGTCTATAGCAGAATGACGCTGTGTGCTGTGTGTGTACTATATATAGAGGCTGGGTCACATGCTACACTGGCCAATCACAGCCATGCCATTAGTAGGCATGGCTGTGATGGCTTCTAAGGGCACACTAGTGAAACGATCGTCGATTGGCTGCCCTGCAGCTGTTAAAAAGGCGCCAATACAGCGCCGAACACCGGACCCGAACCCGAACTTACAGCCAATAGTTCGGGTTCGGGTCCGGGTCCCGAACACCCAAAAGTCCAGTACGGACCCGAACTTTACAGTTCGGGTTCGCTCAACCCTAGTTAAGACCTTAAAGGAACTAGTCTATGGGAACTGTCATTAATGAGGTAATTTAAAGGGTCAAAAACTACCTTAAGTCTGACAGATCACAGTTTCTCACCCTATTAATATGCAGGTAGTCAACAGGCCAAACAGCATTGGACTTTAAGTGCCATCTCACACAGAGGGGTTGATTTACTAAAACTGGAGAGTGCAAAATCTGGAGCAGCTTTGCATGGTAGCCAGCTTTTAACTTCAGCTTGTTCAATTAAGCTTTGAAAAAAAAACTGGAAGCTGATTTGCATGCAGAGCTGCACTGGACTTTGCACTGGTTTAGTAAATCTAACCTTTTTCCTCCCACCCAACCCTCATCTATAGGTAATGTTTTGGGAATTTCCCTTAGATATGCCAATAAATGCCAAGCCATTGAAATGTATTCAAAGTGAAATAACCACTTCTCTGTTCATATATAAATGGTCTTATTTTTTTTCTGCATGGAATGGGTGGATGCCTCTTTATGTAAGGACTCATGTGTCCAACATTTCTTTGAAGTTTGGGAATACTTTATTTAAACCTTGGTACTTAAAGAGGAGGTCCAGCCTGGGTAAACAAAAATTAAAAGTCAGCAGCTACAAATACTGCAGCTGCTGACTTTTAATATTAGGGCACTTACCTGTCCAGGGAGCTTGTGATGTCGGCGTCCCAGCTGAACTTTGGATCGACTACCAGGTGCTGCCGCAGCCTTTCCTGGTAAGGGAACCAAGCAGTGAAGCAGGTTCCCTACTGCACATGCGTGAAGCGTTCTAATTGGCTCGGCAGCAGAGGAAGCAGGAGGGGGTCCGAACATCCGGGAGATGGGGCCGCGGACAGTTTTCCGGAAGGGGGGAAGGGGACCTGTCAATTCCCCCCTTCCCCCTGAAAGGTGCCAGATGTGAAACTGAAGGAGGGGAGGAAGCGTATAAGGAAGTTCAACTTTTGGGTGGAACTCTGCTTTAACAACCTATAGTACAATGTTTCCAATACACCCAGTGATACCAAACTAGATTATTAACCAATGACCCTCCCATTGACTTGCTACCCCCCACTTAGCACGTAATATGTTTTGTAATCTATTGACTGAGGCCTCCCCCATTTCCTCTACCTCTTAACTACTGGACTGACCGGCATCCATCCAAGTGCTTTTTACTATTCTCCGCTGGGCCCAGCACTGCCAACTTGTCACCAAGCTGTACTAACAAAATTTACATTGTTATTATTTTATTGCTTTATTGGCCAAATGTTGTGGCCACTCGTATTGTCAAATGCATTCTCGGATTGCAAATAATAATAATAATAATAATAATAAAAAAATTAACTAAAGGCAAAACTTTTTATTTTATTTTTCTAGACATCTGCAACCTGGAGTACACAGGTGTGCAGGGTCCTTATATACTCAGGTCTGAGGCTAGCTAAGAGCTCCCAGTTTGGAGACAGCTCCCAGAACCCGGCGAGAAGCCAGGAGACAAGGAGTCTCAGTTCCAGGAGTGTCAGGAACCATGAATCAGACTGAAGTGCAGTAAAAAAAATCACACTTTAATAAAATGGTAGAATGGTACAAACAGAGCAAACGTAGTCAAAACATAGCCAGGGTTTGGTAACCAGAGCGGGTAGTGAGAACGAGCCAGTGAAACAGGAATCCAGAGATTAGCGTAGTATAGGCAGTAAACAGGATCAGGATCCAGAAGGGAAGTCAGTCAGGCAAAAGTCTTTAACAGGAAAACACAGCAGAGAGTATCCGGATATGTTGACCAGGCAAAGGCACATGAGATCTGATCCAGGCAGTTTACATAGCCAGCAGGGCTAGCTGATGAGCAGGAAATAAAGACCAGATGAGTCACTGTGGAATGAAGAGTACTGGCAATTAACCGACAGCTGAGCACATAGCTCTGAGAAGGAAGGGCTGAGCCCAGCCCTGACAAGGAGTCAGGTTGGCTCCCATCGGGGTGTCAGGAGAACCCCAATCCATAGGCTAGAGGTGGGCCAAGCAGCGGGGCGCTATGACTAAAGGCTATAGAGCCAAGTATCCAGGAGAACTAGACAACACAGTCAGAGAGACTGGTAGGAGGTGCAGTGTGGTACTGCAGTCGAAGCTGGGTGAACTCATGAGGCCGGTGGCTCTGTATTTTTCAGTGTTTGTGTTCTGCTGAAGCTAGGGAAGATCCCCTGCATGGGAAACGCTGTGATGGACTGTTGTTTTGCTTTTTGCTGTTTTAAAACAAGGCCCGTAAATATAGTTCCTGTCTGGCGTGGATTCACTGTATAAAACGCATCTATCATGAGAGCTAACTACCCCATGTCACAGTGGGAAAGATGTCACTCTTGCTCATGCGCAGTAATTCTGTTGGCTTCGACATTGCTGAATTTCTACAGTGAGCTACGCATTCTCACAGTACAGCGGTGGACAGGCAAGTATGTAATTTTAATGCAGAAGAGACAAAGAATGTTTTTCTGCATTAAAAAAATCCTGCCTGTTCTCCCATTTACTACCTAAAGTTCCACTTTAATCATAGCTGGGGAGATTTCCCATTACTTTCTGTCCCATAGTCTAAACAGGAAAAGAGAGGAAATTCCTCTAAAGTCAGGGAGTCTTTTGTTGTCATCACTGGCCTAGAACTAGTGCCGCCATGTTCTGGTGGACCAAAAATGTTGGATTTTCGTTGCTTTCACTTTCAGTGGTAACAGCAAACGTGACAAATAGAGAGGGTTAATCTCCCCAACAAAGGCACAAAAAAACAAACAAATAAAAACGTTTTTCTTTTAGTCATTTTTTAAAGCACCTGTGCAAGGTGAAGGAAATCCTGATCCAGATCCAAGGAATGCCGCTGTCTTAAAGGAAGTCGTACTCTGATTGGACAAGTTAGAGATTATGAGGTCACTTCCCATGATTACTACAGTGATTCTCTACTCCCTTATACCCGATTGGTATAAATTGCTTAATACAGAAACAGGCTTCTGAGAAAGGATGGCTGCTATGACAATACACTAAACAATAAGGATGATGCACTTACTCTTGTATATATTTGTGTGAATTAATCTTTTCTTCATATTCACCAATAAGAGACCATGAGATTACACGATTACCTAAATGAGAAAAAAAATTGCATTATGTAAAAATGACAACACTGTATTAAATATTCATTTTATATCTCTATGCACCCTAATACCGCCTCCGCCTAACACCGCGGTGCACAAGAATACACTCAGCACACTCCACTTTTAGAATATACAGCAATCACATCTCATACCCACAGTAGAGCTCCCATCAGCAGATCAGCAGACTATCACTTGTCAGACTATAGACAAATCTGCACACTCAGGCCAGAAGTGTTCATTTTCCCTGGCACTGTACAGTTGCGCTCATAAGTTTACATACCCTGGCAGAATTTATGATTTCCTGGCCATTTTTCAGAGAATATGAATGATAACACAAAAAAAATTTCTTTCACTCGTAGTTAGTGTTTGGCTGAAGCCATTTATTATCGATCAACTGTGTTTGCTCTTTTTAAATCATAATGGCAACAGAAACTACCCAAATTACCCTGATCAAAAGTTTACATACCCTGGTGATTTTGGCCTGATAACATGCACCCAAGTTGACACAAAGGGGTTTGAATGGCTATTAAAAGGTAACCATCATCACCTGTGATCTGTTTGCTTGTAATTAGTGTGTGTGTATAAAAGCTGAATGAGTTTCTGGACTCCTGAGAGGAACCTTGCATCTTTCATCCAGTGCTGCACTGATATTTCTGAATTCTGAGTCATAGGGAAAGCAGAAGAATTGTCAAAGGATCTGCGGGAAAAGGTTGTTTAACTGTATAAAACAGGAAAGGGATATAAAAAGATATCCAAGGAATTGAGAATGCCAATCAGCAGTGTTCAAACTGTAATCAAGACGTGGAAAATGAGGGGTTCTGTTGAAACCAAACCACGGTCAGGTAGACCAACTAAAATTCCAGCCACAACTGCCAGGAAAATTGTTGGGGATGCAAAGAAAAACCCACAAATAACTTCAGGTGAAATACAGGACTCTCTGAAAACATGTGGTGTGGCTGTTTCAAGATGCACAATAAGGAGGCACTTAAAGAAAGATGGGCTGCATGGTTGAGTCACCAGAAGAAAGCCATTACTACGCAAATGCCACAAAGTACCCCGCTTACAATACACCAAACAGCACAGAGACAAGACTCAAACCTTCTGGTACAAAGTCATTTGGAGTGATGAGACCAAATTTGAGCTTTTGGCCCCAGCCGTAAAGTAAAATTTGGAAAGGAGTCAACAAGGCCTATGATTAAAGGTACACCATTCCTACTGTGAAACACGGAGGTGGATCGCTGATGTTTTTGGGGATGTGTGAGCTACAAAGGCACAGGAAATTTGATCAAAATTGATGGCAAGATGAATGCAGTATGTTATCAAAAAATACTGGAGGAACATTTGCATTCATCAGCCAGGAAGCTGCGCATGGGACGTACTTGGACATTCCAACGTGACAATGATCCAAAACACAAGGCCAAGTCGACCCGTCATTGGCTACAGCAGAATAAAGTGAAGACTCTGGAGTGGCCATTTCAGTCCTGACCTCAATATCATTGAGCTACTTAGGGAAGATCTCAACCATGCAGTTCATGCAAGACAGCCCAAGAATTTAAGAAGAATTTTTTCGCCAAGAGGAATGGGCAGCTTTACCATCTGAGAAAATAAAGAGCCTCATCCACAAATACCACAAAAGACTTCAAGCTGTCATTGATGTTAAAGGGGGCAATAAACGGTATTAAGGTATTAAGGACTTAATTATTACGGTATTAAGGACTGGGGTGTGTAAACTTTTGATCAGGGTCATTTGGGTTGTCTCTGTTTCTGTTTCTGTTGTCATTACAATCTAAAAAGAGTAACCACAGTTGAATAATAATAAATGTCTTCAGCTGAACACTAACCATGAGTGAAAGAAAAGTTTTTTTCTTTCTTACTTCCTGGGTCCTGTCTGATCACAAATACCAAATAGGATTTCAAACAGCCCTGCCCTCTTTGTTGCTAGGACACAGGTGGTCCCTGCTGCATAGCATTGTTGTTTGTTGTGTGGCAGGTATCCACCAGCACCCCAGCAACCAAAGACACTGTTTTCCTGGCCACCAGCATCCAAGCAACCAACAACAAGGTGGGGAGATGGCAAAATCCTCCTATTCAACAGCACTCAGACTGGAAGAGGGAGAGGCAGAACTAGGAACCAATATGGTGTGTTGCATGCAAATTGTTAACAAAAAGCATGAAAATAGAAGGAGAGATTAAAGTGATTAGAAAGATGCCATGGTGCACTTTGATTCTCCAGTCAGCAAGGTGGGAGAAAGAGAACATCACTGTATCCCTTCTACAGTTTATAACTATGACAAAGAAAGTGGTGTCATCAAGCTGGGTGTGCTGTGTGGCAGGGCTGTGTCATTTTTAAGACAGAGTAGACGGAAAAAAAACATTTTGGCAGGTAAAATGGTTCCCATGTATGAATCTCATCTATGTATTAAGCTGTTTGCCAGTTCTGTTTTACCATTATACCTTACCAATCTGCTTTGGAGTCTTTTTGTATGTTGCCTGCACAATTCCTTCAAGACATTTGGAAAATGTAAGCATGTGAAACAATACCCCTGACAGTTTTCAGGAAAGATGCTTTGTTTCACAAACAAGTTCACCCAAAGCTGCTAATCTAGTGTTGTGTGGACAAAGTCTGGCTCAAGCGCACACCAGTGGCATCGCTAGGGGGGGTAGGGGGTGTGGGCCACACCCAGGTGACACCCGCCAGAGGGGTGACACCCATCGGCAGGGCCCAGTGCAATGCCACTTCACCGATCCGCATCTCTCGCGGGCTATCTGAGCTGTTCCTGCTGTGACTGTCTCACACAGCCAAACACAGCGAAGCTGCCTACCCCTTCTCTCTGTTTTCATCTACACAGGAGGAGGGACACTGTTGTGCATATCTTGTGATATGAGGTATGTACATTATGCAAATTATGCACTGCACTGCACTGAAGGGGGGTCTGCACTGAAGGGGGGGGTCTGTACTGTATGGTGGTCTGTACGAAAGGAGGGGTCTGTACTGAAAGAGGGGTCTGCACTGAAGAGGGGTCTGTACTGAGGAAGGGGGGTCTATACTGATGAGAGGGGTCTGTACTGAGGGAGGGGGTCTATACTGATGAGACAGTTCTGTACTGAGGGAGGGGGATCTATACTGATGAGAGGGTTTTGTACTGAGGAAGGGGTCTATACTGATGAGAGAGGTCTGTACTTAGGAAGTGGGGTTTATACTGATGAGAGGGGTCTTTACTGAGGGATGGATGTCTATACTGATGAAGAGGGGTCTGTACTAAAGGGGGGGTCTCTAATGCAGGAGGGGGTCTGTACTTAGTGGGGGTCTATACTGAGGGAGGGGGTCTGTACTTAGTGGAGGGGTGTCTGTACTGAGGGGGGACTATAGTTTGTGGGGGCGGAGGGGTGACACCCTAGTGAAACCACTGGCGCACACCAGGCTACAGCAGAGAGATTTGGTAAAATAACTTACTTTAAACTGTCTATGTTCCTAAACAACATAGTTTAATTAAATTGAGTGTTCCGCCTATCACAGACGAGGAGAAGGCGCGGCTTTTGAATACTGGAATGGCCGCTGTATGTTTTTATGACACGCTGCTTGGTGCAAAATGGCACACAGTGCTGCAGATGGGCACACGGAGCTGCAGATGGGCACGCGGAGGCTGCAGATTGGCACACGGAGACATGCACAGAACACAGGTAGGCTGCAATGGACACAGGGAGGTACACAGGACACAGGAAGGTAGGCAGATCTGCACAGGTAGGCATGCACAGGACACAGGGAGGTATGCAATAGACACAGTGAGGTATGCAGCTGCAGATGGGCATTGTTGACCCTCTTTTCCACTTACAGTAGCTGCTGCATTTCTCACCCTCGGCTTATACAAGAGTCAATAGGTTTTCCAAGTTTTTGTGGTAAATTAGGGGCCTCGGCTTATATTCGGATCGACCTATACTCGAGTATATACGGGTACTTCAAAAATGCTTGCCTCTCTGGCAATGGATACATCATGGGGCAATGGTATTTCTTATACTGTATAATATATAGTATATAAAAGTCTGCATTTTATAAAATTGTTCATAGCTAATGTATAGTTGGTTGTAAAACATAGTGGGTTTATATATATATATTAAAATAAATATGTAAAGGAGCCTGATTTAGAATAGGTTCACACTATAGTAGGACCTGCATGCTGCATTTGCACAGACACAGCATCCCCTACATTTAAATGGGCTGCTGTACCTGTGGGAAAAGCAAAGAAAAAGTCCCTGACCCTTTTTTTAAAAGACGCGGCCGCATAGAACCATAGAACCAGAACGCATAGAACCATATGCTGCTAATTTGATATGCAGACAATGCAGCAGGAACACATAAAAGCTAAATAATCCCCAAAGTCAGGATATACCGATTATTGTATTATTGAGTATTGTTAAAATAATGGAAGACTTGTACTGAAATTGTCAAAATTTTTATGAAAATATTCTTGTCTGGACCATGACACTTACAGACGGCCACTTTGGGTGTTTTGACAGAGCGGTCCAATGCACAATTCCCAACGCATGCGTTCCTGGAGAAATGGCTGTATGTGTAGGCGGGTGCTGCAGCACCCATCAGCTGGAACCGAAGACAGTCAGAGTGAGAGAACATCATCAGCACTCTATGGATCTCCAGAATGGGTCCAAAGCTCTATTCAGTGATCACATTATTACAGCAGAAGCAACGTTTGGAGCCTTGCAGGACCCCTTTATCAGGCATGTGATCATCAAATGCCTGATGAAGTGGTCCTGCGAGGCTCTGAAACATAGCTTCTGCTTTAATAATGTAATCCCTGACTCTAAATAAAGCTTTGGACCCATTCTGGAGATCCATGGTATGCTGTTACGGTCTCTCGTTTTGGCAGAATAGGGTGCAAAAATGGCAGAACCTGCAACCTATGCTGCTGAAGAAGTTCACAGCTCATGGTGGGGCACACTTTGGCCTTTTCGACTGGAGCACGACCTCGTCCCTGCACTGCACAGCACTGATATGCAAGTTCATGCACCTTAAATGATATTCAGTGGTTTCCTTTAAGCAGGTATTGTCAAATAATTAATAAAAATACATTTTAGTTTTTGGAACTATTAAATTAACAGTATCCTGTCATAAAGACATACAAAATTTTTTTTCTAGCGTTTCTTTAAGCTATTTGTAATCTGCATCTAGGGAAATATTCACTGGCAGATTGAGAGTAAAGAGCCTGAATCTTGGTCAACCCTGGTATAACCCTAATCCTACTGATCCATCACAGCAAGGTTTGCCTAGGGCAACAGTTTAGGAATTAATCACTTAATGGCTTCTTTTTCTGTCATTAATTGATCAATGGGTTTCCGCTTTCACAGATTCTTAAGCCAGAAAAAAAGAAACCCAATATTTGTGCAACTGGCTATCCGATGATTTTACGAAACAGTGCTTAAAGTTGTTGTAAAGGCAGAGGTTTTTTTTTATCTTAATGCATTCTGTGCATTAAGATAAAAAGCCTTCTGTGTGGAGCAGCCCCCCTCAGCCCCCCTAATACTTACCTGAGCCCCATCTCTGTCCAGCGATGTCCATGAGTGCCTCCTCTGACTGAGAAACAGGAGCAGCATCATTGGCTCCCACTGCTATCAATCAAAGTCAGTTAGCCAATCAGGAGAGAGATGAGACAGGGCTCCGTGTCTGAATGGACACACGGAGCTGCAGCTTGGGTCGGGTGCCCCTATAGCAAGCTGCTTACTGTGGGGGGCACTTGACAGGAGGGAGAGGCTAGGAGCACCAAAGAGGGACCCGAGAAGAGGAGGATCTGGGCTGCCCTGTGCAAAACCACTGCACAGGTAAGGTAAGTAGAACATGTTAATTATTTTTATAGAAAAAAAATGAGACTTTACAATCACTTTAATACACTAAGATTCTATTAATGAATCGAAGCTTTGAGTGAGTTGTGATTGTTACCAAAATGCTTATTAATACATGTTACACGCATAAGCACTTTACACCACCATTCATTTTGAATGACAGCCCAAAGAAGCGCAGCTCCAACCCATATGCACTGCAGCACATTACAATGCACAGTTACATTTATGCACTCCCGTGCCTTAAGCCTGTATATCTGCTCTGTGAGAGGCACTGTGATTGCTTAAAGAGATTTGGAATGAAATTTGGTTATGTCACTACCGTGCTGTTTGCTATAGAGGAAGCTGTACCTGAAGACCTGCAGTGCATGCATCTCCCAGCTCCTGCTTTATTTATTCTGTGGATCTGTGCTTCTTAAACCTCTCCCACTGCTTCTTGGATATTTCCCCACCACCCATCAAAACACTAGCTATCAGGGGAGCAGCTCTGACATGGGTAGGGAAAAGCCTACCTCTTCCAAGATGACCACCCCCCATAGAGACACAGTGCAGAACAAGGTGTTGTAAATCAGTAATGGTAAAAAGATGAACCCCAGCCAATATGGCTTGCCTTTCTTGGACACAGCTTCTTTGGTACATGTCCTATTTAAACCCCTTTCTAAACCCTAACTAAATTATATTTAATTTGCCACAGCATTGTGCATCATGAACTGCCATTTTGCATCACAAAACACTGTTTTCACCTTTTTTTCATCCTTTTTGGGATCTCACTGCTGCTGATTAGGGATGGGCCCGGTGTTCGATTCGAACCCATGTTCGAATCGAACATCGGGCGTTCGCCCGTTCGGCGAGCCCAGAACTATTTGGGCCGCTCGCATCACATTCGTGTGATGCGAGCGGCCCGCAATGCATTGCGCCAGTCGCAGTGCAATGCTGGCTGATGATTGGCCAAGCATGCACTGTGACCCCCGCATGCTTGGCCAATCACAGCGCCGGCAGCGAGGAGAGCCATAATTGACTACAGGCAGGATGCCTGTAGCCAATTATAGCTCAGGGGCTTTAGTACACGCCCCGCGGCGGCGGCCTCGCATATTGTGTTTCAGTGTCAGCGTGTCAGTGTGCTGCTGACTGCTGACATTATGTGCTGTATTTCTGGGGATTTGTGTGTGCGTGGTGTTAGTACAGCATTGCAGTATCACATCTGGGGGGTGTCTATAGGTTGCCTGTGAAGGGGGGCAGGTTTCCTGTGCTTAGAACTGTCCCTGCAAAAAGTGTCATTTAAAAGCACTCGCGGCTAATGAATTGATGGCTCCCGTAACACAGAGAACTGTCATTCATTGATAAAAAAAAAAAAAAGCGTGGGGTTTCCCCAAATTCAATAACCAGGCCCTTCAGGTCTGGGATGGATATTAAGGGGGACCCCAGCCAAAACAAAAAAAAAATGGCGTAGGGTCCCCCTCAAAATCCATACCAGACCCTTGAGGTCTGGGATGGATTTTAAGGGGAACCCCAGCCAAAAAAAGGGCGTGGGGTCCCCCTCAATATCCATACCAGACCCTTATCCGAGCACGCAACCTGGCAGGCCGCAGGAAAAGAGGGGGGACGAGAGCGGCCCCCCCTCCCGCCTGAACCGTACCAGGCCACATGCCCTCGACATTGGGAGGATGCTTTGGGGGTCTGAGACCCCCAAAGCACCTTGTCCCCATGTTGATGAGGACAAGGGCCTCTTCCCCACAACCCTGGCCGGTGGTTGTGGGGGTCTGCGGGTGGGGGGCTTATCGGAATCTGGAAGCCCCCTTTAACAAGGGGACCCCCAGATCCCCCCCTGTGTGAAATGGTAAGGGGGTACAAAAGTACCCCTACCATTTCACCAAAAAAGTGTAAAAAATTGTAAAAATGACAGGAGACGGTCTTTGACAATTCCTTTATTAAAATCTTCTTTCTTCTTTCTTCTGGTCTTCCTTTCTTCATCCTTCGGTTTCTTCATCTTCTCCTTCCGGCATCTTCTTCCATCTTCTTCTTCCATCATCTTCTTCCTCCGATCCGCTTCTTCTTGCGCTGGTCTTCTCGTCCTTCTCGTCCGGCATCTTCTTCCATGGCGTCGGCGTCGGTGTCTCTTCTTCTGCGTCTGACAGGTCTTTTATAACGGAGGGCACCTGGTGACCCCGCCCCCTCTGACGCACGGGGACGTCATGGGGAATTCCCTATGGCTTTCCCCATGACGTCAGAGGGGGGGCGGGGTCACCAGGTGCCCTCCGTTATAAAAGACCTGTCAGAAGGAGCGAAGCCTCCCATTGTGAGGAGCGGCCCAACAGAAGAACAGACGCCGACGCCATGGAAGAAGATGCCGGACGAGAAGGACGAGAAGACCAGCGCAAGAAGAAGCGGATCGGAGGAAGAAGAAGATGGAAGAAGAAGATGGAAGAAGATGACGGAAGGAGAAGATGAAGAAACCAAAGGATGAAGAAAGAAGAAAGAAGATTTTAATAAAGGAATTGTCAAAGACCGTCTCCTGTCATTTTTACAATTTTTGACACTTTTTTGGTGAAATGGTAGGGGTACTTTTGTACCCCCTTACCATTTCACACAGGGGGGGCGGGATCTGGGGTTCCCCTTGTTAAACAACAACCACCGGCCAGGGTTGTGGGGAAGAGGCCCTTGTCCTCATCAACATGGGGACAAGGTGCTTTGGGGGTCCTCCCAATGTTGAGGGCATGTGGCCTGGTACGGTTAAGGCGGGAGGGGGGGCGCTCTCGTCCCCCCCTCTTTTCCTGCGGCCTGCCAGGTTGCATGCTCGGATAAGGGTCTGGTATGGATTTTGAGGGGGACCCTACGCCATTTTTATTTTTTTTTTGGCTGGGGTCCCCCTTAATATCCATCCCAGACCTGAAGGGCCTGGTTATTGAATTTGGGGGGACCCCCACGCTTTTTTTTTTTTATTTTTTTTATTTTTTATCAATGACTTGTTTTTTATGAATGACTTTCAATGAATGACTGTTCTCTGTGTTACGGGAGCAGTCAATTCACATTAGCCGCGAGTGATTTTAAATAGCTTTTTTTCTTGCAAAAATTACACTTTTTGCAGGGACAGTTCTAAGCACAGGAAACATGCGCCCCTTCACAGGCATACTATAGGTACGAAATTTAAAGGAATATTACACTTTTATTGTTTCAATTTAAGCATTATTAAAATCACTGCTCCTGAAAAAAACGGACGTTTTTAAAAAAAAAATTTGCATTGATACATGTCCCTTGGGGCAGGACCCAGGTCCCCAAACACTTTTTATGACAATAGCATGCATATTAGCCTTTAAAATTAGCCCTTTTGATTTCAAACGTTCGCATCCATTATAACTAATAGGGTTCTAAAGCTCGCACGGACTTTAGGTCCGTTCGCGGGTTCTGGTGCGAGCCAAACAGGGGGGTGTTCGGCTCATCCCTACTGCTGATCTCCTCAAGCCTCTTTCAGCCAATTCCTGTCCACATACACTTGCATTAACGTCAGCTACACATCCTTACTCAGGATCTTCCTGATAATGACAACAGTGTATCATGCCTGTACAATGTGTGTCAGAACAGTATCTTCTAATATTCTCTGCTTAGAAACACTTGTCTTCCCTTTCAAGAAATGTCTATACAAGGACCTTTATAGCAGAAACATCAGATAATAAAAGCTTCACATTAAAAAAGAAATTGAAAATAGATTTTTGAAATTACAATAACTTGTTAAAACTTATATGAGATTTGGATTGGGTTTAAATCTACTTTAGTAGACAATCTATGTGTTGGTTTGTTGTTGTTATAAACATTAAACATATATATCGATATGGAATCTAGTACGGGGAGTTTGTTACATGAGCACTCTATGTCAAATGGGTAACAATTGCCTGCTTGTGGTATTGACTAACATCTTATACTTTATGTCTATATTACTTATATCATGATGATGGGTTCTAACCAACAGCATTAACCTTCTTCTGTGTTTCATGGCTATTCAGAATGGCAGACAAAGATTATAATGTAATTTATTCAAGAGGAAAACCTCTTACTGGTTTCATTGCTTAACACTGCAGATAGTCTTTAAACAAATTACTAATTAGGGAACAATTTATTGATGTTGCTCTTAAGGACTCTATTTAGGCTGGAGACTGAACAGATATTGCTGTGTAGTTACAAGTGTAAAATGTAAAACATTATGAGTGCCAGTCATGCCAAAGTGAATGTGGAATCTATTGCAACAATACCTGCAATTATTGTAGAGAATACAAACACTCTCATAAGGGTCACTGTTATGTGCTTATCATTGTCAAAGTGGATGTCCCCATCAATTCCATTGATTGGCCCTGTTTTTTTTCAAACTGTAAATTACCCCATCACAATAATTCATTTCTTTGTCTTCTTCTTCTAAAACCTTCTATTCTATTTATTGCTTCCAGATCGCCTTCTTTTTGGATTGGCGGTGTCAGGATCAGAGGGGACACAGGTGGCTGGGAGACCACAAGTCAGTATTGCAAGATTTTTAAAGCAGGAGTAAAATACTAAAATATCTTTATATCTATAAACATACACCCCAATCTAGGCTTCCAGAATTTAAACAACCATGCAGTGTTCTCAGGCACAAGCAGCTGTAATGTGGAGCAATCAAAATGGAGTATAAGAGCTGTCTAACCTGAATAGCATTGAAATACGGAGTGTTAGTGACAGAGGTGTAGTGCTACCCTTAAAGGAGCCGCTTGGTAATTTGGGTTCTCTGTTCTGCGCCTCAAATCCAAGAACACCCTCAGCCCCTTTGACACACCTGGTTGATTGAAAGTTACTGCAAGCACTTATAGGAACATAAGTGTAGATAACTTTAACTTGGTTGTAAATTAATACCAAGAAGTAGACGCAAAACCGTGTAGTGGTAAATTAACTCAATGTATTTGTTACGGGTTAGAATAAATGGTGGTTTGAGCATAAATGAGCCCACAGAGGTAGGTTCAGACAGTATAATCACTATGCTAAAGTTACTTTACACTAGGCTGGAATCAACATATAAATCAGCAAAGTCAATGATAAACACTGCTTATAAGCATTAACTGCAATATGAATGATAATACTTTAACTAGTCTAGAGTGCACTCTAAGAAAATAGCTAGGATATGGTGCAATGTCCCCTGAAAGGCCCTACTTAGCATAAGCAATAGGTGAAGGTCTCTGTGTAACAGCTGTAAAGTTACAGTCTTTAGACCTAACTCTTTAGCTGGCTAGCGTTTGGGACCCGGTTGTCCCATTGGTGCATGAGAATAGTCCCAGTCAAGCCTGCAGGCAACAATAGGGCAACTAGATGGCTTCATGGTCAGTTCCTCCCAGGAGAAGCTCACCAGTCCCAGTGATATTGCAGCTCACCATTTGGTGACACACAGCAATTAACTCACCCTCTGCTCTGCACCCAGGTGACTCTGACTGTTTGCACCTGAACTCAGTGCTCCAGATCCTGCTTAGACCACTCATATGTGGAGTGGTGGTGCATACTGGACAGCAATGTTCACTCTCCAGGCTCCCTCATGACAAGAGCAAACTGTGTCCTGTACTTTATCATTTGTGGTCATGTGAGTACTGGGCTACCTTCTCCAAAAACTCAGAAGGATAGGGGCAGAGTTAACAGGTGTGCCTAAAATTGTTTGTTACCCCAACATTTCATATTCCTGATATGTGCCTTCTGTACCATATACTTGTATGAGAAAGTATCCTGTTCTTTTTGTATTGCTTCCTTTGTGATCCCTGGTGATCCTGCCAGTCCCTCTGCTTTCCTATTAAAAACTGACCACACTAAGCAGGAGAGCACACCATGGTCAGTTCTCTATGCTGGGAACTCAGCCTGCTCTCCTTCAATGATCAGACTTGTCCTTAAACTCCCCTTCCCCCCCTGCACAGCCATTCACTGGGAATCTCAGTTTACTGTTGCTTCTCCTCCCCCAGCTCATATGCAGCTGAGAACAGAGGGAATGTGATCATTTACAAAAAAAATTGAAAAAGGGTATTTATAATATTTTTTATATCTGTACAAAAATGTTTTACCTTTTATTTCTATTTCAAACTTTATGGGTTGTTTTACAATGTGATCGTTTACAATCACTTTAAGGCTGCTATATTGACAGTAATACTCCACACAAGGGTGGCAGTCAATCTGCAGCTAGGGACAAGCTTAAAGGCATAGCTGTCGATCTAATCACAACAGTGTACAGGAAGTGTACTGCATCCTGGATGACATGACAATGCAAAACCAGAAAGTAGCATATGGTTTTCATTGTCGGGTTGATCCAGGAAGCTGAGGCTGCTAGCAGGATCACCAGGTATTTGATATTTGAGGCTGCTAGCAGGATCACCAGGTATTTGATATTTGAGGCTGCTAGCAGGATCACCAGGTATTTGATATTTATAGCTAAAAGAGAAGAATAAATAGCATGTATAGAAGAGGAAAATTTAACAAAAGCAAATACATTTGGTTATTGCATTTCTCATTTTACAAACACTTTAAAAGGACAGTGGCTGTGGAAGGAGATAGAGGAGATCAGCAGCAATTTTTTTTTTTTAAAACTAAACATGGTATTTTCCAGAATAAAAAAAAATCTTGGAAATTTTTTATAATACACAGTGGATTGACTCATCCATTCTGAAATTTTAGCCTAACGTGTTGGGCAATACATAGAACATAATAGATTAACTAAATTAACTAAATAAGTGCTATGCAATTTCCATTGACAAACTATACCAAATTATGTTTTTAGCATAGAATTTTGGTAAGTAGTGATAAGTGACCTGTCCTTTTTTGAGACCAATTTGCAAGCTTTTAGTAAAAATTGGCAAGGGTGACTAGGCACTGCCATGGGGGACATGTACCGTTGGAAAAAAAAAAATGAAAACAAAATACGGTTAAGTGTGGAGGGAATCTTTTAATAACGCTTAAAGGAAAATTTAAAAAAATACACAATTCCTTTAAATACATGATTTGGAGACGACCTAATCCTGCATGTAAAGAGGTATACCTGTATGATTTACTCCAGCAAAAGTGACACTTATTGCGGCTAAATGACATTCCCAATTCCCAGCATGCTTATGTTTGTAATCAAAGTGGCCAGAGGGACTCATGACCATATTTGGTTAATGACATCATGGGGTTAATTTACCAAAACTGGGGAGTGCAAAATCTGGTGCAGTTCTGCATAAAAAGTTAGTAAATCAACCACAATCTGCTTAGTTTGTTGACATTTAGCAGTCAGCTGGAAACTTTTATTTGTAGCAAAAGTCTAGCAGGGGTTGTTGCCTTTACATCAGTAGGTTATCAGGCATCACTTATTGTGATTAACATTGGATTTACATGGTGGGACTTTTTTTCATGTGGGGCTCACCCTAAAAATGAATGCCACATCCTTAACGCTGATAAGGATGTGATAACTCTGACCCCACTTTTTTTTGTTTTTTGCATGGAGGTCCCTCCTAAAAATACATAAAAGACCCTTATCCTAGATATGGATCTAGTATGAATTTTTTAGGGACATTCCATGGAAAAAAGAAAAAAAAATGGGGAAAAAAAGTTAATACTCCACTAACTGAATAACTTCTATCTGCTGCAGCAGAAGGTTTTGGGGGCATACTCACCTGAACTTTACGCTCAACCCTAATTGTAAGTCTAGTGCCATCCCTGAAGGAACTGCTAGTTAAATTTGGGGTTCTCTGTTCTGCGCCTCGACGCCAAGAACAACCTCAGCCCCCCCTGGTACACCTGGTTGAATAAAATTACTGCAAGCACAATTTACAACACAAAGAAATACCTTTTGCCTAGCTGTGGGATATGGCAATAAATACACACACACACCTGTTTAGTGCTAAATATGCTTAATCTATTGATCCCCTATTGTAGCATAAGTAACAGTTAAACCAAATTGAACACACTCAGCAGGCAGGTTAGCAAAAAACAATTCATATCAACTTTAAATGAAACAAGGGTACTTATAAATCCACTCTAGGTTTTGCGTGCACTCAAACAAATAGAGAGAGGTATAGTACCCCTTTAAACTGGCCAGCAGATAGAGCTTCAAGGTAGTTACAATTAGGTGCAGTCCTTAGTCCTAAGTTTTGTTGGAGCTCGATGGCGTGCGTTGCATGATGCTGCCACCACCATGTTTCACTGTGGGGATGGTGTTCTTTGGGTGATGTGATGTGTTGGGTTTGCTCCAGATGATCGTGTTTTCTTTGATGGCCAAAAAGTTCAATTTTAGTCTCATCAGACCAGAGCACATTCCTCCATACATTTTGTGAGTCTTCCACATGCCTTTTTGCAAACTCAAAACGTGCCATTTTGTTTTTTGCTGAAAGTAATGTCTTTTTTCTGTCCACTCTGCCATAAAGCCCAACTCTGTGGAGCGTACGGCTTATTGTCGTCCTATGTACAGATACTCTAGTCTCTGCTGTGGAACTCTGCAGCTCCTCCAAGGTTACCTTAGGTCTCTGTGCTGCCTGTCTGATTAAAGCCCTTGCCTGGTCCGTGAGTTTTGGTGTTCAGCCGTCTCTTGGCAGGTTTGCTGTTGTGCCATGTTCTTTCCATTTGGTTATGATAGATTTGATGGTGCTCCTAGGGATAATCAAAGATTTGGATATTTTTTTTATAACCTAACCCTGACTTGTACTTCTCAACAACATTGTCCCTTACTTGTTTGGAGAGTTCCTTGGTCTTCATGGCAGTGTTTGGTTAATGGTGCCTCTTGCTTAGGTGTTGCAGTCTTCTGGGGTCTTTCAAAAAGGTGTGTATATGTAATGACAGATCATGTGACACTTAGATTGCACAACAAAGTGGGTTGAATACATACGCACATGCCAATTATCATTTTTTTATTTCTGAAAAATAGTTTTATGTATTTATTTTTCTAATTTTACTTCACCAACTTAGACTATTGTGTTCTGATCCATCACATATAATGCAGATTAAAAAAAAACATTGAACTAAAGGCTGTAATGTAACAAAAGAGGTGAAAAGTCAAGGGGATGAATACTTTTGCAAGGCACTGTATAAAACATAAGACCAAAAAAATACCAGGCGCTTTATAAAAAAATAAATAAAAAAAAACAGTATGTCTAATTGCTGTTATTACTCAACAAAACAGAAATTAAACAGTTTTGTGGCCTAGTCCAATTTTTTAAATATCCCCTAAGGGCCCTTTCACATGGATGTTTAGTCTAGATCCATCTGTCAGATGGATCAAGACTGAACCACAATGTATGTCTATAGCCTCATACACACGATCGGACCGTGGACCAACTTTCCTGTGGATTTTTGTCCAAAGGGCGTTGGCCCCAAGTAGGTATTGCATACACACGGCAGGACTTTTTTCAGCCAACTTTCACCAAATCACTTGGTTTTTCTGCTCTTTACCGCCACCTTTGGTCAACTTCTGTATTGTTGTCTGATCTTTTGCATTGGTTTTGCATTGGTTTATACAAAAGTCTGTTGGTTTTGTGTACACACGGTCAGACTTTTGTTGGCAGAAAGTTGGTCCGTTCGCACAGCCAACAAAAGTCCGATGAAACCTGGAAAAAGTTGGTCCGATGGAGCGTACACACGGTCGGATGTTGGTCCAAAACAGCTAATTTGCATGTTGGTTGTCAAAAAGTCCGATCGTGTGTATGGGCCTTAAGAGTGAATAGATGTAAATGGATGATCATCACATCCATTTACATCCACCTACATCTGTGTCCATTCAGGATCCCTTTTTAATCACCAAAACAAGGCTGCATCTTTTTAAGTTTAAACGCATGTGTTTACATCCGCTCTGCTTATGTTCATTTTTAGGCAAGAAATAGATGAAGACTGATGTAAACTGAACTGAAGTGGAAATGGATGTAAACTGAACCGAACTGAATATGTATGTACAAACTTATGTAGGGTCTTTTCACATGAGCAGCATACGTTGAGTCATCATTGTGCTCAGACAAAAGCAGTTTGCATCAGTTTTTACATCCATCTTTAGTTCAGTTCACATCAGTTTAGTTAAGTTTACACTTCAGTTCACTTTTGTCTACATCCATTTTTACATTCATTTACATTTGTTTTTACATCTATTTTTTACGCCCATGTGAAAGGATCCTTAATGCTTTATATGGATTCAGTAAGTCAATTTTATTTTATTTATTAAAAATGAGGTATACAGTCAAATATAAGTGTATTCAGCATTGCAACACTTTCAGTATGTAGAACATTTCTTATTTGTTAAAATGTAAACCTAGCTCATTAAGCAGTTAGAGAACATTGTATTTTGGTGTAACATACATGATCTACAGTCTCAGGATAAAAAAAAAAGCAAAAAAAATAAAGCCTTTATTTAATAGTCACTTCCAACTAATCAAAAATAACAGAGGCCAAGGGGCCATAAAACTGTATAACTGATATGTAATGATTTCCAGGGCTGCTTTCCGCTACATGGAGGTTATTTTTCATCCAGCCCGAGCGGCTTTAATCTAGGCAATGTACAAGCCCCCTAAATAGATGAAAGTGGAATCAAATTTAAACAAATGAAATACCTACATGTTTAAAGTCCATACAGATTTGTATTTTGTCAGGCAGTACAATTTATTTAAATATTGTGCTGTAACTCCACATCAGTTCAAAAGACACTAAGAAAAAAAACATTTGTAGCTGTAAATGGGAGACCATACCACAGAGGATCAGGAGTTTTATCAAAACGTTTCCCTTTTTTTATTTGTTTGCCTGCTTGTTTATTTTTGTGTAATTTTCAGGGTGGTATTGGGGTATTTTAGCAACTTACAGTTCCAGTTCTGTGTGTCACTGTATGTTTGGCGCATTATATTGCAGTATATTATAGTGTATCCATGGAGTGTGTCTGTGTAGTGTGAGTACTCAAATTAAAGTGCACCAAACACCTCTTTACATTGATTAAAGTGCATCTACGTACAGATTTTAACTTCTTCTTTACATTTGCTTATATGTACCACCCCAATAATGTTTGGGAGGACAATAAGGAGAGCAGACATCCCCTTGTTACTGTAAGGGGGCCAGCAACAAATGTGTCCACAGGCAAAGGTGGACGTGGTGGTCAGTCCTCAGGCAGGGCATAATTTCCTCTGTTTAGTGAGTTTGCCTGTGCTATCCAGCCACAGCATGCAGAGGAGGTGGTGGACTGGCTTATCAAGCCTTCCTCATACTCCTCATCCTCTGTCACACAAGCAGAGACAAGTGTGCAGTCCTCTGCAGTTGCCAGAGTGGATAAACCGGCCTCCTTGTCCACATCTATTCCTGCCATAGGCCCAACATCAGCCATTGAGGAGTCAGCTGAGTTATTTGACCACAGCATCAGCCACTTGCACCTTGATGATGCCCAGCCATTACTGGATTCAGATGTTGGTTCTGAGGTTGAGGATGACAGGAACATGAGCCTAGAAAGAGGGAGGGACACTGGTAGACAAATTGCCATTCATGTCCCCCAAGCCGCAGCGTAGGTGCAGGTGCATATTATTGCATTTTTTTACAGCAAGGCCAATTTTTGCTTTCATCAAGAGTACCTCTATAGGGTGACGGTGGGAAGGCGCCACCAACACCTAAAGACCAATTTTTATGCACTCGTTACTTCTATCCAAAGTCAAAGTGACACCAGAATGTATCCAAAAAATCTCTAATCTTGTTCCCAGTGCACTACATTGTGGCCTCATCATACACACTGGCTCCCATTTGTAAAACTGAACAGGCCTGGACACACAATCCTTATCCTGCAGCTGTTTGTCTCATGGACAGGGAGGAACACTGGTTCTCAGACTGATTGCCCTTTTGCAGGGAAAATATCTACCTAACAATTAGTCACACAACTTCTCAGAGATAGTTTGCATGCTAAATCATACTCTCTCCATGTCACTGTGTGCATCTTCACATCCATCTATCATAGTACTCATTTCTTATTGAGCAAATGATATGGAATGTGGTTGAGAGATGAAATTGGTGGCTCCTCTGCAGGAAGGACAGGTGTGAACAGTTTTATGTCCTCTGTTCAGTGCTGTGCAATATTTCCATATAACAATCAAATGCTAAGAAATAAATAGCGTTGTGAGCGTCAAAGTTATACATTTAAATATACAGATCCACCAACAGTAAAGTCCAACACATGCTTGCGTGAATAAGAAAATCAAAGTTCAATATAATTTATTTCTTGGGAAAAGTCGGAAGGACAAAATGCATAGGGGCGTGGCTGTATGACAACTGGATGTGACTTCATCAGCTTACTGGAAGTATTGGGCTGTGGGTAAGATACTAATACTCCGGGCGGAAGCTCCTGGTCTATGTGTGTTAGGAATCATTGCTTGTCACTTTAATCCCAAGAGCCGGGTTGATGTACATTACTATATTTTATATTTGTGAGTAGGTTTATTTGTTTAATAAGGAGTGAATGTTTTTACAGTATCACACTATTAGTGCTTTGTTTTTCATATCCCATCTGGGGGAGCCATGTATATGGAGGAGATTTAGAGTACTAGACCAAGAGGCATTGAGCATTCTGCAACTTTGATACATAGAGTGCAGTGTGCCGATCTGTAACAAGAGAGGCATATTTGTTTGGTGACTTTCCGTCTGTGAGGAAAGGTGGAGCACTGAAGCACAGAGGGGTTGATTTACTAAAACTGTAGAGTGATTTACATACAAACCAATCAGCTTCCATTTTTTTTTGTCAAAGCTTAATTGAACAAGCTCATGTTAGAAACTGACTGGCTACCATGCACAGCTGCACCAAATTTTGCACTCTCCATTTGTTTGTTTTACTTCACTTCATTGGATTTGAAAGGATTGTTATATTGAACTTTGAGTTTCTCATTCCCACAAGCACATGGTGGGCTTATTACTGTTGTTGGATGTGCATATTTAAATGTATTCAAAACATAAAAGAAGAGAGCGCAAAGCCGCCCTAGTGTAACTTGGCTTTATTATGGTAAAGTTAAAAACACTACAATGCACAAACTCACATTGTGTGAAGATGGATACAGCATAAGGATTCCACTGTGGCCGCACTCCTATAACCAACCAGCTGGAGGGCTATACCAAACTGTCGATCACCGCATCTGCTAGTTTTTTCTTTTGTGTGTGTATATTTAAATGTATAACTTTGATGCTCACAGCGCTACATATTTTTTAGATTTTGATGGTTTAATTACTTTGGGTTTTATATCTGGTGGCAGCAGTGGCGTAATATTTGCAAAAAGAACATAGGAGGTTTATTAATTTTTTTTTTTATTAATTTTTTTTTCACATGATCACATGAGATGATTTGTATATTAATATTTCCATATTGGCTAAATTTGGCAAGTCATGAAGTTAAGTAAAGACTTATGCCTTTGAAGAAGCCCTCAGCTCGCTGATCACAAGTGGAATAAGCTACTAGCAAGATTGGGCTTTTATTCCCTATTATTCATCCAAGATATTAGAGACTCCAGGGTGTCTTCATTGCACAAAGCATGTATGGTTGTAGAGTTTTTATGTGCATGTATGTCTACTACTGATTGTATGGTGATCAGATCATTAGTGCCATCTTGAATCTATGGATGGTTTAATGCAGACAATTTATTAGAGTTTTCAGAGATTTGGAACAAGTAATTGAGACTCAGCCTCATTGAAACAATAAGTAGATTCTATTTAATCAGTCCCCCAGGGACAGCATGTAAATAAGCTGCTCACATTTGAGGGAATAGATTTGCGTATTTTTACTCTGAAGTCTATTAACTCAACTAGATGTAGTATATTAGTAATTAAAAAGCAATCAATAAATTAGCTGCTGAATAGTTTTTTTTACACAACAATGCTACTTGTGCCCTAAAACATTACTCGTTCTTTGTCCTTCAAGAATACGAGTCCTAAAAATTATTAAAATAAAAAAAAAAATTTTTTCTTTCTTTCATATTGTAAAGTTTTTGTGCAAAATGTAGACATCTCTCATTCTGACAGTCATCAAGCAGTGTTCACAGCTACAGTGAGACAATAGTCATAATGTAGCACTGATTAAATAAATGTTTATCTCTAAATTGTTAATAAAGGCAAAATGGAAAAAAACATAAGAGTGGAAGTTGTATTTGATACTTCATCCACCGTAGATTAAGAACAATAATTATGAAACAATTTGGGGAGGCCAAAAGGTGGTAGCGTGTACTGTACACATAAGGATGTTGCAGGACTGTTTAAACCACATGACAAAATGGGGTGTTTGTCTTCATGTAGCAAGATGTTATGTAATGTGTAAGAGAGGATGGGTTAGGAGGAAAGTAGCTTATAGGGAAAGGAAGAGAACACACTGGGTGAGCAGGAAGAGGGTACACTGGATGAGTGGGATGGAAGTGGTGGATGCCCAGGCACCTCAGCAATAATCAGTATGTCTTATATGTTATATCAGTTTGCTAGAGGTCCAGAAGGTTATGGTCAGCTGGATTAGGTTAGAAGAACCTGGTGGGAGGGGTAGTGGTAAATTAGATCCTGGAGGGCCAGGTTGTTCCTACATTTTTCTCAGTGTTTTTAAGGAAGGCAGTTAGGTCCCCCATTACCATGAGTTCCCTAACTGTAGTTAACCAGAGGGACATAGTGGGTGTGGTATATTTTTCATGCATCAAGTATCACTTGTTGAACTTTTGTCAAGATGGGAGGATCTGCTCTCACTCACAGAAAATGTGCAGCATGGCCCTGGGTTCTTTTCCACAGCATCAGCAAGTGTCCAGAATATCTTAATTAAATGTATGAAGTAGAGAAGGGACCCTATACAAGTGTGATACTATTTTGTATCCTAGCTCCTGGAATTTGTTAGCTATGGAAGATTTGTGTGTGAGAGATATGATTTTGTCCTGTGAAAGTTGATAGGGCTGCTTCCCATTTTTACTACAGGGAGGGATGTAATTGTCTGGAGTGGATGAATTTTTTTTTTTGCATATAAAAGACAGGGAGTGATGGATAGATGCTTGGGAGTTAAGAATGGTTTCAAATTATGTGAGGGAGTAGCATAGTTCCTTGTGTAAAGGATCATTTTCAGAAAATTAAGGAGCTGGAAGGTACGCCAAGCATCAAGCAGAGGGGCTGCTAGGTTTCTGATCTCCAACTGAGAAAGCCAGCCAGAGGATGTAAGGAATTCATTGACCTTACATTGTTGGGCTTGGTCTAAAATATAAAAATCATTTTTTTATTTCAAATTTAGCATTTTAACTTCATCCATTTAATAGCTTTTTTAAAGGTTTGCTGTGCTCAAAGAATGGTGAATCAACCCAAACAATCTTTTCTCACTGTTGATTAGTCCTGGACTCTTTAAAGGACAAGTTCACTTTCTGACTAAAACCTACTACCTAACCTCCACAGTCACTTACCTTCATCTATTCTAATTCCCCATGACCACCCAAGAGCCTGATTATCTCTGGCTGCAATCTATTTTTTTTTTAAATCAGGAATAAACTTTATTAAGCTGAACAAAAAGAAGTTTCAGAGTATCTGTGTCACTAAAACAGTATACATCAACATATCTGCCACTTGAATATACAAGTGCGCAAAGTAATCAGCAAGATTACAACGTAAAATACAGATGTAACCTCAGCTCAATCATCATAAATTGACAAGTATATCAGTCAGGTAAAGTTCATCCTGCAATTAAACATAGTATCCGAAGGGTAAATTCAACTGACTACAATTCTATGTCTGTTGCTGCCTGCAGATGTTGCAGGCCAAATCTGTCCTATTTACTATTGTCCCTCTGCCCCGATGAGCTTTCACCAACAACCTCCTCCCCACTCCTCCCCACTCCCCACTGCATTTACATAAACATGTAAGCTCAGCAGAGCCAATCAAACAAGTTTATAGAGTGAACTCTAAAGACTGTTTAACCCAAGTGTAGCCACATTATGCTTACATCACTCAATAATCCTCTAATGCTTATGACAAGCTATTAGTCGCTTGCTCATTTGAAGTAACAATACCAATTAATTGTTTAACAGTTCAGTACTAGAAAGCAGTATTAAGTTCTGGAATGCTGCTAATGTATAGCAAATTGCAACTTCTCTTTCATTATTTTAAAATGCATGACTGTAAACATGTATACTGGTCCTTTACTTTATGACCAGCATTTACAGTGTGCTATGGCGGTTATATACAGTATTTTTTTAATCCAATTGTAAGAGGCAAGATTAGAAAGGTACTTTCAGTGCAATGTTTTAAGATTTCATTAAATGCTATTGACGGCTTTCAATAGTGTTTAACAAGCAACTTCTCTATCTCTGTCACTGTTTAACTTTGCAATACGTTAAAAGCTCCAAGTCACAGCACCAGTCCAATTTCTATTAAGATATGCCAAGTCTTGCTGGCATTAGAGATACTGTACTAAAATGCTGTCTGCAGCGTCTTAAAAAAATAGATAAAAAATCCACACTCTTATTTGAAAGTATGCAGATCAAATATGCCATCATGTAACACATTACATGAATAATGCTAATTCTGATCTGTGATAACCTATAGTTACTGATTGGGATCTATTATGTCCTGGTCTGACTTCAGCAGAGATAATTCTGATTGGCTGCACTTAGGTTTTATCAGGCTTTTTGTAGTAATGGATAGTTGGCCTTATTAGGTCAATGATTTTAAGATTGCTCAGCACCAAAAATGTAATCAAAACTATGCAGATTTTTTTTAGTGAATTGACTTGCACTGCCCATTTGTTTGGTTTTACATCAGTAAATGACTATAACAATTTCTGCAGCTTAGAATTCCTCTTTCCAGCAGCATTCTGTTTTAAATTAGAAGCCTGATCCCTAGGACTATAATCTAATTTCCCATACCTGATTTTGCAATGTAAAACCTTGCTCTCTGTGGAAATCCTTAAAAACAGGCAAAAACAATTAGCCGTTAAAATAAACTTGGCATTAAGGAAGCCGATCCAAGGATAGTAACCTTATTTATTCAACATCCCTTTTTCCAAATTGCTTTGCTAAACAGCCTGTATTAATTGTTCACGACCTACACCGCATGCTTCAATGAAAATAAATTACTTTATTTCTCTCACACTAGCAGTGACAGTGTAACTTAATTTCATTAGCTCGAATCTGTTGAGAGTATTCAGATTTCCATAGCAGGACGCACTTGAAATGAAAAGATGCTTTCGATTCTCAATTAACAGAATCATTTCCTTTCAACTGAAATGAATGTTATTGAAACCAATTAGCATGGACTGGAAAATCTCTCATTAATGAGGGGAGTGTGGGTGAGTAAACAGCAATGAAAAGATGAAATTAGAGGAGAGCCTCTTCTTGTTGGGCTGAATAATTACATGCTTAGTTGCCTAATTGTCTGGTGAAAGGCATAGCAGTGGTAGCAGCAGATTGCTGTGTTCATTAGGCAGCAAAAGGCCACCTGCTGCTGTGGCTCGTTCTCTCGCAGTCTATATACACGTGTCTGTCCCTGGGGGTTCATATTTGGACACAAGACTAACTGTGAAAAGCAAATGAGCTTGCCAATATGCTGCAATATTGTGTCCTTTATGCCAAAATACAGACGCCTAATGTGTCACATGCGATGAATAAAACTAACAGGGAAAATGAAGTCAACAAGAAAAAGAAGTAAAATTGATCTTCTTTTACATCCTAGGGTGATACTGTGTGGCGTTATCGGTCACTTTATACACATGTCGTCTAAAGGCCCGGCTGCTCGGGATCACACCGGGCAAATTACAACTGATAGGGTTTGTACGCACAGGCACTTTATGCAGAAGCTTGTCCAACACTTGTGGATTGTGTCCATGCCTCTACAAGGCAGGGAAGCCACTAGGGGGCCAATTGATGATCTATACTTCAGCACCAAATACTGGAGGATGCTGTTGTCCACATCCAAGGCCGAACACTATATAAAACCAGTATGTAGCTGAGCACTTCTATGTGTTGAGCCATTTACTATAACATTTTATTTCTGTCCCAACCATGTGCATGTTGGGTTGGTGATGTCACAAGGGGGTGGTGCCACCAAGTGACGTCACTGGGTGGCCCCCCTTAGCTCTTTGAGAACTTTTATCAGTGCCCATCAGTGGAACCTCATCAGTGTTTGTCAGTGAAGCAGAAAACATACTTATTTTCAACATTTTATAACAGAAACAAGGAAAAAATTCCTTCCAAATTTTCGGTCTTTTTTTATTTGTTTAGCAACAAATAAAAAACCCAGTGGTGATCAAATACTGTCAAATGAAAGTTCTACTTGTGGGGAAAAAAAAAATTATTCATATTTTGTTTGGATATAGTGTTGCATGACCGCACAATTGTCATTCAAAAGCTGAAAATTGTCCGTCTGCAGGAGCCTTTGGCCAGCTGAGCTTTTTTATTTTACTATTTTTGAGTCAGTGGTGGCGGCGGGTGTCATGATTCATTATGGATCTACACCGGGGGACATTGTTTTTGTTTTTTTAATAAAGGAATTGTCAAAAACTGTCTCTGTTTTTATTTCTTTTTTAAACTTTTTTGGTTAATGAGTGGAGGAACAATGTACCACTACTCAATCACATAGGGGGCAGGATCTGGGGGCCTCCCTTGTTAAAGGGGGCTTTCAGATTCCTATAAGGCCCCTGCCCGCAGACCCCCACAACCACTGGCCAGGGTCGTGGAGAAGAGGCCCTTGTCACCGCCCCCCCATTTTGAGGGCATGTGGCCTGCTATGGTTCAGGAGGGGGGAGCGTTCACTCGCCCCCCCCCCCCATTTCCTGGCCTGCCAGGCTGCATGCTTGAATAAGTGTCTGGTATGGACCCCCACGCCATTTTCTTTTATAATGGCCTAAGGGTCTGGTATAGATTTGGGGGGGACCCCCACACAGTTTTTTTGTCTTTTAAAATTTGGCATGGGTTTTTTTTTTCAGATCAAATTTGTGTTTAAATTGATCAGATGTGTGATTCAGATGCATTTCCATAGAAGGCAATGAGCCTGGAATTCACATCTGAATCACACTTCAGTGCTCAGAAAACCCATAGGAGTCTTTTTAACGACTTCCCGTCCGCCATAAACAAAATGACAGCCACATGGTGGCTCTATTATCCATATATGATGGCATCGTATGACATCCAGCAGGATAAACCACTCGCGTGTGCCCGCGAGGGCCTGCAGAGCGGAGATCGGTAGTGTGGTGTGTCGCTCTGACACACCGCATCTCCGATCCCGTTAAAGAGCCTATGACATAGGCTTTTTACCATGTGATCAGCTGTGTCCAATCACAGCTGGTCACATCGTAACCAGGAAGTGCTGATAAGGCGCGATTAGAGGAGAGCCGATCAGCAGCTCTCCTGACAGGAGGGGTCTGCGCTGATAATCAGTGCATTAATTATCAGTGCAGACCTATCAAGGATGCCCACTAGAGCCCACCAGGGATGCCAACCCATGCCCACCAGGAATGCCAATCAGTGTTCATCAAGGATTCCAGTCAGTCCCCATTAGGGATGCCAATCAGGACCCATCAGAATTGCCTGTCAGTGCCTCTTCATCAGTGCTGCCTATCGGTGCCATCTATCAGTGCCCATCAGTGCTCACATCAGTGCCTATCAGTGCCACATATGAGTGCCCATCAGTGCCGCCTATCAGTGCCCATCAGTGCTGCATATCAGTGTTGCCTATCAGTGCCCATCAGCGCTGCATATTAGTGCCTCATTATCAGTGCCGATCAGTGCCACCTCATCAGTGCCGCCTCATCAGTGCCACCTTATCAGTGCCCATCAGTGCAACCTCATCAGTGTTTGTCAGTGAAGCATAAAACATACTTATTTTCAACATTTTATAACAGAAACAAGGAAAAAATTCCTTCCAAATTTTCGGTCTTTTTTTATTTGTTTAGCAACAAATAAAAAAAAACCCAGTGGTGATCAAATACTGTCAAATGAAAGTTCTACTTGTGGGGAAAAAAATTATTAAAATTTTGTTTGGCTATAGTGTTGCATGACCGCACAATTGTCATTCAAAATGTGACAGTGCTGAAAGCTGAAAATTGGCCTGGGCAGGAAGGGAGTGAAAGTGCCCTGTATTGAAGTTGGTAAATTTGCAACAAATTTGCACTGCCACTGCACAATATATATGTGAACTGGCTCCATAGAAAGCCATTTTTATTCACATGTCATGAAAATTTGATGTGGTTCATAACGCATCCAATTCGCATATATGTGAACAGAGTAGGGAATGTTGGGCAGCTGTTGTAAACCCATTGGTAAAGCCTGTGTATTTAGGGGGCTTTAAGGTGCCTATAGACAATACAGAGTCATTCTATGATATCTGTGTGTTTATGGGGACTGCATACGATTAGACTGGATATAGAGATGGAGACACCCCTGAGAAATCAGGAGAAAAGGTATCAGCTACAATGGGATATTTTATGATTTTCAGCTTAGTGCAGGAGTCTCCAAACTTCCTAAACAAAGGTCCTTCAGACTTTAGGGGGCCCAGACTCTGGCCAGTGGAGGTAGAAAATGTCTTGGCATCAGTGGGAATAAAAAATGCCTCAGACTGTGGTTAGTAGAAGGAGGAATAGTGCCCCAGATAACCCCCATGGCTTCCAATGCCATCTCCATGCTGACGACACTCAGCTCTATCTTTCTACCCCCCAGCCCACCTTCTCTTTTTCTTAATGTACTATTTATTGAGCAATATATCAGTATGGATGTCACACAATTTCCTAAAACTCAATCTGTTTAAAACTGAGCTTGTAATATTTCCTCCTCCCTGATCCTGCCATTATGACTTTACAATTGAGATCAATAGCACAATTATTTATCCCTCCACACACGTCAGAGTTCTAGGTGTAATCCTAGACTCTGACCTCTCTTTCCCGCCCCATATTCAATCACTGGCTTAATCTTGCCACCTTAACCTCCGTAACATTCTTAGAATTAGCTTCTTCTTAACTAACAACACTACAAAACAACTTATTCACTCTTTTGTTATTTCCCGCCTGGACTACTGCAACTCCCTCCTCACTTACCTACCTTTACACAGTCTATTATGCATGCTGCTGCTAGACCGATACACCTTACTAACCGATTCTTGGATGCTGCCCCTCTCTGCCAATCCCTTCACTGGCTTTCACTTGTCCAATGTATAAAATTCAAAATACCAACCAAAACATACAAAGTCAACCAGGACACTGCCCCCAGCTACATCACAAACCTCGTCATCTGTAGATATCGCCCAAATCGTCCTCTCCACTCCTCCCAAGACATCTTGTTCTCTAGCTCCCTTGTTATCTCCTCCTGTGCTTGCCTCCAGCTCTCACATCCCCTGGAACTCCCTACCCCAGTATGTCCGGTTAGCTCCTACCCTGTCCCCCTTTAGGCGATCCTTGAAAACTAATTTATTCAGGGAAGCCTACCCCACCTCCTTTTAAAACTGTACTCCAGCCATCTCCATCAGGTCATCCCCTGAAGCTTTCACCTTTTGTACCACCTCTCCCTCCCTTTAGATTGTAAGCTCCATGAGCACGGCCACCCTATTCCTTCTGTATTGAACTGTATTGTAGTTGTACTGTCCCCCTTTAAAATAAAAAGTGTTGCCCAAACTGTTGGAGCTCTATAATAATAATAATAATCAATGGTATTGGTTGGAGTAATAGTCTTCCATCATGGTATTTAAGGGAAGAAGAATAGTATAAGTGGGAGGAAGAGTGCACCATCATTGGTACCAGCAGGTGGTATAGTGCCCCATCATTGATATTTGTGAGAAGAATAGTGCCCCATTGCTGGTATCAGTGGGAGGAGTAGTGTGCGAATGATGGTGACATTATGAGGAATAGGGCCCATCATTTTTTCAGTGGGGAGGAAAGTGCCCCATTGTTGGTATTAATGGTAGGAATAGTGCCCCATCTCTGGTATCAGTGGAAGAAATATTGCCCCATCATTGGTATCAGTGGGAGGAATAGCTCCCCATCATTGATATCCGTAGGAGGAATAGTGGCCCATCATTGGTGTTAGTGAGAGGAATAGTGCCCCATCATTGGTATCAGTAGAGAATTGGGCTCCATCATTGGTGCCAGTGGCAGGAATTATGCCCCACTGTTGGTGTCAGTGAGAGGAATAGTGTCTCATATCAGTAGGAGGAACAGTGACCCAAGCGCCATATAAAGGCTGGCATGGCTCATGGACCGCAGTTTGGAGACCACTGGCTTAATGTATTGGAAAAAAATTTCCTTAAAGTGATTGTAAACCCTCACATATACCCAGTGAAGTGAACAGCCTCAGGTGATACACAGAGATGTGACAAATCCTCCTACATAAGACAGTACCTGTCTATCTGCAATCTTCTCTTCTCTACATTCGTTCAAAGTGCTGAATTTATAAAGTGTGTCTGGTAGTTCAGAAAAAGGGGGCAGAGGGCCGAAATTACACTCTTCAGAGTTTACTGAGGAGAGCTCTGACAGCTGATTGGAGGGAAGTCACCCCCCCCCCCCCCCCTCCGCACAGCTCATAGGAACAGAGCTGAAGTTGCCAATCTGCTGGAGGTCCCTCTTCTGTCACCTTTTTTCTCATGGTGTCAGGAAAACTTGTCAGGAAAGACTCATGTTGATAGCAGAGGAACGAAACAGCAGCCAAAAATGACACTTAGTGCTCTTAATTGAGACAAGTATACACTATAGAGGAACATGCTTTGTTCATATTTCATGTCTGAGGTTTACAACTACTTTAAGCAACAGACATTTTGCCACATACCGAAAGATATATGGCAATTTTTACAGATTTTGTCATTTCACTGTGCTTGTTAGCGCTTGTCTAATGGGCCATACAAGACCTTATGATCATCTTGAGCAACTCTCAATTTTTTTTTGCAACAATTGTGAAAAAAAAAAAAAAAATTTAAAAGAACAAGAGCTCTAGAAATATTTATTTTTTTCAGATAACAATAAAATGAAAGCATATACAATGAAGTGTCCAAAATCAGGAACAAATGTTAAAATATTGGAATGGAGTGAAGCGCTGCATATTTCCTATATAAGCTGCTGCGGCACTTAACATCAAAGCAGAGAGGCTCCTTTGCCCGAGTCCTTTGTGATTTCAGGTTTTATGTACACATGCCATAACAGGCTGACAGAGAAGCTTTCACGTAGTCTGCATGGTATGTATTTTGTTTTTATTAAAGTCTGGTTTTTCATTACTGTTATATTAGTTTAAGTGGCAGTACAATAAATGTGTATGAAGATGTCATGTCTGGAATTTCTAGATGACCATGTACATCAGCTTCTGATTGTTCCACATACAAATGATCACTTTGTATCCAAAATACACATCCGCTGAATAGTGCCTGCTGAATAAATTCTCCAGGAAGGAAGGTAAGCTCAAGGGCATATCTACCGCAAGGCAAACAAGGCGTTTGCGGTGGGCGGCAATCACAGCGGCTCTTTACCATGTGATAAGCTGTGTCCAATCACAGCTGATCACGATGTAAACACACTTGTCGGCTATTGGAATTCCTTTCTTCGAGCTGTCAGTGTGAGGAGAGGAGAAAGACGGTAACCCGCTAGCGTGAAAGGGGACATCTACACTGATTTTCAGGGCACTAATCATCAATGTCCTGATGATCAGTGCAGCCCCAACAGTGCCCATCAAAGCTGCCTACCAGTGCCCAACAGCGCCGCCTATCAGTGCCCATCAGTGCCACCTATCAGTGCCGCATATCAGTGCCCTTCTGTGCCGCCTATTAGTGCCCATCAGTGCCGCCTATCAGTGCCGCATATCAGTGCTGCTTCTTCAGTGCCTCCTCATCAGTGCCCACCAGTGCCGCCTCATCCTCAGCCCTGCTGACTCTGTCGTATGTTCCGCTGACCCCATCCTCTGCCTCATTGACCACATATGTGGCACTGGGAGGAATCATGTCTCAGGGTCTGATGAGGAAGCCACTTCTGATCACTGTGAATGGCTGTAGCTTTCTCATCAAACCCTGAGACAAGACCGGTATACCACAGCTGGGGTGGGCTTGATTTTAGTCTTGTCTAGGGCAGCACAAAACCAAAATAAACTACTGGGTATGCCTAATCATAAGAGAAACAAGGAAATCACCTGGGTAGCCCAGTTTTAGGTATATTGGACTTTGAATTTAACTAGCCAAGAATTTGTATTTCTGTCCATCCAGTTCAGAGATTTACATGGACCTGTCAGACACAAGAGCCAAGTTGGTGACCTGTCTTTTTTTCTACTGCTATTAAAGTGGTTGTAAACCCTTACAAACCAATTTGACCTACAGGTAAGCCTAGATTAAGGCTTACCTGTAGGTCCAAGAAATATCTCCTAAACCTACACGGTTTAGGAGATATTTGCAAGAAGACAGGCACCGCTGTCTATAGCGCATGCGGCGGCTCCCGTACGCATGCGAGAAGATGGAGGCTCCTTGCAGTGAAATGGCAGGCTCCTGTGTCAGGTAAGTGACACATAATGGGCTATTATGCGATGCATAGTAGCCCATTATGCTTTACCTTTGCAGGGAAACAAAGAGAAAGTAAACCCATTAGGGTAGTATAACCTGGTAACCTCCTTGACCACAGCCAGTGATTGGACTACGATGGAGCAGAGGGGATTCATGAGACCTCTACTTACTCTACTTTCTCCTTCTTTCAGCAGTTTCTTCCACAACCATTCCTATATACTGAACGCCCAATGTACAGTGGATTACATATAGCCAAGTCAAATTTAGATACTCCAATTGCATTTAAAAATAAAACATAACTGCATTAAGTGTTTTTTTATATAAGCTTGAAGTACAATTTTAAGATTAAATTAGAATCGAAACTCCAGAAAGTTAGAAATAGGAAGGATTTAGAACTTCTACATGCATACCACAGCAGAGCACTTATCAGAATTCCTGCCTTGTGTATCACAGGAATGCCAGGGAATGCTCTCCATTTTCTACCATATCATCTACCAATGTCACCGACGTAAGGGATTGCAACTCAGTAGTACAAAATTTGATTCTCACTTTGCCTTTTGAATACTAATAAGACGCACTGGTGAAACAAACAGTGTAGCTGGAAAGCCAGTGACAGGATTCAATCTCTGTCATGGAACAGCTCATAGAAGTCAGTAGACTGCTAACAGAAAAGCTTTATGTGTACACCAAGCATGCTGGGATTTCTGATGTCAATGTAACCATAAAAATGATAACAGATTTAATTTTCATCTGCTTTGATATGACACACCATCTCCTTGGTGTAATCCCACCACAAGATAGAAAAGGCACTCTCTAGTCAAGTATGTACACGCAACATTTAAATGATTCAGGGGATAAAGACCGAATTATTGACTGTCCACAGTTTTTATCCTAGTCTTCCCAGTCCCATCGTGTATACCTGGCTGCCATGCTAGCTAAATTCCTATAGCTGCCAGTAATTATGCCTTTAAATGGTTCTGGATCTAGTCCTGTAAAAATGCAGATCATTTTGTTTTCTGGTTCCAAGTTGTGTTATCTATAGTCTTCAGAGAGAGGATACATATAAGAGAATCATTGTGAGGATGGGCTACAGTCACACCTAGAAGCCCATAAAAATCATGAAGGTTCTGGCTACAAAATATTATGTAAGATTCAGAATAAAGGCACAGGAAGTGGGTTTTCTGATTTTAGCTTACTTGCAATGTTTCTGGGTAAGCATCAACAATTTATTCACAGATATTCATTACTGCCTGATGTCACCACTTAAAATTATATATAGATTGGACATATGAATAACTATTTTATTTACATACTGTAAGGCATTTTACTTTTGTACATTTAGGATTCTGTTGTATAACATGCCTGAAATATGTAAGCACTCTTATGCCCCGTACACACGGTCGGAAATTCCGACAGAAAATGTCCGATCGGACCATGTTGTTGGAAAATCCGACCGTGTGTGGGCTCCATCGGACTTTTTCCGTCTGCATTTCCGACGGAAAAAATTTGAGATCCTGCTCTCAAATTTTTCGACAACAAAATCCGATCTGACTTTTTCCGAACGTGTGTAGAGAATTCCGACGGACAAAGTGCCACGCATGCTCAGATCAAATTAGGGGACCAAACCTATTGGCTACTAGCCTCTAAGTAGTTCCGTCGTATGTAACGAACGTCACCACATTCAGAATGATCGGATTTTCCGACAACTTTGTCCGACCGTGTGTATGCAACACCAGTGTCGGACAAAATCCGTCAGAAAAAATCAGACGGATTTTGTGGTCGGAATTTCCAACCTTGTGTATGGGGCATTAGAAACAATTTTTTTATTTTCTCGTGACTAATCAAATTACATTTTTACTTTTTATTTTCTTGCTTCCATAAATGGCCAAGTGTGCAACACTATAAGGCAATATATGTCAGTAAGCATCTGCTTTAATTAATTTACACTTGTATTAAGAGAGGTATGGACTCCAGATAGAGAGATATCATTGTGCCCCTGTACAAATCATTTGTAAGGCCTCATCCGGAATATATTGGGGAAATGGAGAAAGTGCAGAGAAGGGCTACCAAACTGATAAGAGACATGGATGAGCTCAGCTGAGTTATTCACTTTAAGGTCATCACAGAGGACAAGAGGGCACTCTTTACGTCTGGAGGAAAAGAGAATTTATCTCCAAATACGGAAAGGTTTCTTCACAGTAAGAGCTGTGAAAATGGGGAATAGTCTCCCTCCAGAGGTGGTTCTAGCCAGCTCAGTAGATTGCTTTAAAAATGCCTGGATTCTTTCCTAAATGTACATAATATAACTGGGTACTAACATTTATAGGTAAAGTTGATCCAGGGAATATCCGATTGCCTCTTGGGGGTCAGGAAGGATTTTTTCCCCCAGTTGTAGAAAATTGGATCATGCTTTGCTGGGTTTTTTCGCCTCCCTCTGGATCAACTGTGGGTATCAGATTGTGTACATGGGATTGTATGATTTTTTTTTCTTTTATTGGTTGAACTAGATGTCTTTTTTCAACCTGACTAACTATGTGTAACACTGCATGTCAGTAAGCATCTGCTTTGAAAGTGTATAGTTTTAACAAATGGAACAGGTCAATGTTTTCCACTGGCACCAAAATTCTCCAAACTGACCCTAAGGTTTAATGATCAATAAGGTCACAGCTGATAATTAAATTGAAGTTAGTCTAATCAATAATGGCTTTAGAGCCTACTACAAAACATATAGTCATTCAGGCCTGTTGCACAAACGATCAGAAACTTGGTGGTCTGGCTTATTAATTATTCATTCAACAGAGCAATACAAGTCTTGAAGATGGGCAAAGGAATCAGGCACAAAAATAAATAATTGTATCTTATAATCTTCTGGTTTGTCCAGCAATGTAGCTTTATAGTGATGTTATGGGAGTTTAGATACCAACCTATATAATCCTGCGAACTAATCTAGCCTAATAAGAGTCAACCAGACATTATTTTTCATCTGAACTTTTGACATGTAGGGATCTAAAGGTTAGCTTAGCTAAACTATGTAATACAAGTTATCAAGTATCAATAAAAAGCCAGCAATTTCAGATACACTTAACACATATGCAGATTAAGTTAAAATAGGCCATTTGCTTGAGTCTTAAAATCTGCAAATAAAGGTGTATTTTACAGCAACCAATCAGGTTGCAGCTGTAATTTTTCTTCTAATGCAAAGTAGAAAAGCAATTGGCTTTTATGGGCATCAGTGATACATTTTGCCCAGTGTTCTGGTTGTCTGTTGTTACCAATTCCTATGTAGGAATGGTATAGAATATCTGACATCTAGACAAAATTACATAAATACAGTTCAAAGCAAACATATGATCCTCATACAACCTTTTAGATTCTAGCTGGTAAGATTCTGTTGGGAGGTTGAAAATATTCTCAAAGTTCTGATTGTTTTTTATGAATGTTACTTTTTGAAAATAAGCCCTAGTGATAAATCAGAAAGATGAAACCCATATAACATCACCTTTAATTACATGGCTGTGAATTTCACATCTCTGCTGTATTTCCTACAGAATGAGCTCTTTTTCCTGACTGACACTTTCATTTCGTCTAATTTTAAACAGTGACCTCGTGCCATCTGGTTAACCCAAGGGGTAACAATTTCCCCTGAGAAGCCCAGACACTAAATTTGAATATATTTACATATTTAACTGAAATAAATGCCCTTTTCATACTTTTTTCTCATAAAATGTTTAGTCCATTTTGCATCCTTATTAATTGTTGACCATGGTTTTAATAAAGAGGGCATTTGCACTCATAATTGTGAAGAGTTATTGTTCATAGACATTTCTAATGACAGTTATACTGACCAAGTTCATCTTTGTATAATAGGGTTAGGTATGCAATGTAAGTCCAATAATTTTTTTTTTTTAATTCTGCATATTTTGTATTCTTCACTTAGTTCAGTATGTGTGGGACTTTAACTCCTTTAGTCTTCCATGTAATGAACTGGAGGGATCTGTTAATTGGCAGATACAGACTTCTAACAACCCCCCCCCCCCCCCCAACCACCACAGCCTGCACCTGACATTTTCAGATTTGTAGCCAACTAGCACACACTGGATTTCATGCTAGACAGTTTAATTTTGATTATATCACAGAATGATGCATTAATTTGGGAATAGCTGGGGTCAAAAGAAACAGCAGAAAGATTCTAGAGGAAATAATTGACAAGTGTTGATTAGGGAAGTGTCTCTAAAGCTTTTTTAATGGATAACTCAAGGCTAAGTTAGTATGTAAACATGAATTAACGGCAACCCTAGATTTGCTAATATGCCAAACATGAATTAGCATTTTGCATTTTTGTGTTATGCCTAGTTGTATAATATACAAATTAGGAAGGTCACATTTGTGTCACCTGTACCTGTAAATACATTTTCATCTCTTTAGTGACCATGACATAAGTTCTGGCTGAGACAGTGATCTAACAAAAGTGCATTTCAACACAAACAAGGCACCCAAATACAGGTCAGCAAACAGTCTTCATGTAGCCAGTCGTTCACAGCAAGCAATAGCGAATTTGATCATTTAATTTGCTCCATGTAAGCTCTTTAACTGTACAAAAGGGGAAATCACCATTATTCACTCTTCGTCTGTGGGTGACTCCCATGGTACCCTGATCTTAGTTGGTCCGCTACGCTCGCGCGTCTTATCCCCAAGTTTGATACAGCCCAGAGATTGTCCCCTTGGTTGATTCTGAGGACACAAGTTGCACCAGGGTGGGTATCTGAACCCAACACGGTACTTGCAGTCCAAATTGGGTCTGGGCTGCATGCCTCACCTGGAGAAATATCTAAAACAATTTTGGACATTTCCAAAACATATGAATAAAATCTCTTCTAGGGCATCGGTCATTTTCCCGCCAGCCCAATTTAAACATTTTACTTGGAGTATAATATACTCTGTATAAAAAGTAAAGTTGTGACATCTTGTGGGCTGGGGAAATTGAGACCCGATTCGCTTGCCCAATCACCCTATCCCATTCTTCTGCTGACAATGGGCCCATCTCAGACTCCCATGGTACCCTGATCTTAGTTGGTCCGCTACGCTCGCGCGTCTTATCCCCAAGTTTGGCATACAGCCCAGAGATTGTCCCCTTGGTTGTCTGAACCCAACACGGTACTTGCAGTCCAAATTGGTCTGGGCTGCATGCCTCACCTGGAGAAATTTATAGAAAGTGCTGTTAGGAAGGGAGAATTCCTGTTTCAAGGCAGCGAAGGTTTTCAAGAGAAAGAGGAGAGGAGACAGGAACCCCTGCTGTCCCCCAGGAGATATAGGATCTGGGGCAACAAAATCATTTTAATTAGCACCTCCCTGCCACCGAGAGGGGGAGGCGGGCCCACACCTCAGACTTGTGTTTAAATTTTAGTAATAACGGAGCTAGGTTGTATTTAATAAAAGTACTTCAGTTTGTCAAGTGGTTTAAAAAGTCTCTTGTCCCAGTTGATTAAGAGTCCTGAAATCTTGCCAAAGTCCCCCATCATTTGTATGGCTGCTTTAAGTGAGGAGTCCACGTCTCCTCTATCGACATCTGTCTGTGATTTGTATAGGGAGGAATAATAATCTCTAAATGTTTTCGTTATAATTGTCGAGTCCGTAGAAATAGCTCCCTGTATGGTCCTCACAGCCGAGACCATTGATGGAGACGTGTTTGCTTTTACCAGTAATGACAGCATACGACCCACCTTTTCGCCCTCGCCGTAGTTTACTTGCCTCTGAAGTATACGTTTATCCTCACTAATCCTTTTGATGGTTATCTTATAGTCTTGTTGTTTCTCTAGCCATTTCTTTTGAGTTTCCGAGTTTGGGTTAAGGATATATTTCTGTTCTGCAAGCATTGCGGCCTTTTTCGCTTCCCCCTCCCTCTCTCGCGTCCTACTTTTGATTCTAGCAACTTGCTGGATAAGGAGGCCTCTAAGATGTGCTTTCAAAGAATCCCAAACCACCCCAATTGGGGCCGTATTGGTATTTATGTTGATAAACTCTTTCAGAGCCATTTTTACTTCATCAGGGCTTTCAATTAGCTCCAGCCAGACTGGGTCTAATTTCCACTCCCTATGGTGAAGCTTATTTCCCGTCTTCAATGACAAGATCAGAGGCGAGTGATCAGAGATCCCCCTTGGGCCATAATCTATTGCTGCTATGAGGGGTAAGGCCTCAGCGTTAACCAGAGCCATGTCGAGTCTAGACAGAGTCAAAAAGGAAGCTGAAAAGCAAGAGTATTGCTTCTCCCGTGGGTGCCATATTCTCCAGGCTTCAGTAAGCCCAGTTTCATGTAGGAACCGAGTCAACCCACCCTCTTCCCTCGCTGTCGCTTGATTCGGGATAGAGAACCTATCCATTAAATTATCCAATACCTGGTTATAGTCCCCCACTGCTATCACCGGGATACCAGCTTTGTCTATAATAAATGCGATAAGTTCGTATAAAATCTCCAGTTTAAATGGTGGAGGAACATAAATGTTTGCTAAAACATACGGTTTGTTTTCCCATGAGCAATGTAGAAAAACATAACGACCTTTTGGGTCTATTTGTGCCTTGTGGCATGAAAATAATATTCCCCTACCGATCAGGATACTCACACCTCTTGAGTAGGAGGAGTATACTGAATGGTACTGGGCCTGCCACTTCCGACCGCGGAGCAAGGGCACTGTATCATGCACGAGATGTGTCTCCTGGAGGCACAAGATACCCGGCCCCCTGCCCTCAAGGAGGGACAGGACCAAAGCTCTCTTGGCCGGGTCTCCTAGGCCCCGGACATTCCAGGAGATCAAATCAAGTTTCTTCGTCTGCATCTAAGCTTGATGAGTGTATAAGTCTTCTCGTGTGGGATGATGATCACAAGAAGTATCGGAACCTCCAAACCATTCCAACCGAGAAGTAGGACTATATAAACATTTCCTAGGCGCCACCGAGAGGAAAAAGAAAAAGGGGCAAGGAAAAGAGGGAAGGAAAAAAAAGAAAAAAAAAACAACAAACAAAAAAAAAAAAAAGAAGAGAAAAAAAGAAAAGAAAAGAAAGGAGGAGAAGAGAACCGGGAGGGGAGAAAAATTGCCGCGTAGAGGCTAGCAATCCAGTCCCTCTCTCCTCCGCTTCTAACCATATAAAGCATAAGTACCCTTTCTATTTAGTTCGTTCATTACAACATGAGTACATGATATTCCTATTATCACAAAGTGCAAGTGCGATTTCGAAAAAAGAGTGAAAAAAAACAATAATACACACAAACCCTTAATGCAGTAAACAATCTTAAATAAATCGTTTCCCCTAAAAAAAACAATAATACACACAAACCCTTAATGCAGTAAACAATCTTAAATAAATCGTTTCCCCTAGATAAGTACCTCCCCCCCCCCGTTAACCCCTTACAATCATGCCTCCCCCCATGTATTCCCTCCCCTCGCTCCCCCCACCCCCCCCCCCTCTCCCCCCCCCCAAGACACAAAAAACAAACAAAAAAAAAAAACCCCCCCCCCCATAAAGAAAAGTGGCCTTGCACTAGGAACAAGTTATTTTATAGTTGATTATGGTGTGCTTAATCGGGATAAATTCCGCTCTGCGTTTCTGCAGGTCGGGCGAGAAATCTGGGTAAAGTGAGACTCTAGATTTGAATGAATGGAAGACATTTTGGTCCCTCCTGATCCCTTACTTGCCGATTTTTTTAGTGGCAGAAGGGGTGGATACATTAAGTGCTGTGCCACCCTGGCTTTTTCTATCTGTCGCAGGGTTTTTATGGTCCTTGCCCTGCAGGGTAATTTGGTTAGTTGATTGCAACAAATTCGGCTTATTTGGGGAGGCTGGGGCTGTTGCGGAATGTGCAAATTTTTCCAATTTTGTAGCCGCAGCAGCTGCAACCTGGTTATTTCTGTCCTTTGCCGCTCGTGTGTTTTGGGGTGCTTCCACGAGCGGAGGCTCCTCTGGAGCTTTTTTTCTTGACATCTTTTTTAATCCCTAAAGTCCTCACAGAAACAAGAGTCCTCCTTATAGGTCGTCGCAGGTAAGGGGGTTGGCTCTAGATGGTTATGAAACTCACAAAAACAAAACAAAAAAAAGAAAACTTATTGCTCCCTTCCCTTCCCTTCCTCTCCCTCCTTCTCCCCGAAGGGAAGGGGCCAAAAAGAGGGGGGGGAAGTGGGGCCTTGCGCAAAGTGGACACAGACAGGACACAGGCCGCTGACAAAAAAAAAAAAAAGGAAGAAAGTATTTCTCTTTTTTTTTTTAAATCGGGCTCAAATACCAGCAACTCAATAATGGCATTAGAGTTGACCCTACAAGACAGGCTTAAGAGTATGTGGTACTGTATGAAAATGTTAGCATGATGTCCCCAAGTAAAGAAAAGCTAATCTTGCTCACTCTTTTTCTATCTGTCATATAGACATAAAGAAAAGTGGCCTTGCACTAGGAACTTCTTCCTGGCTTTCCATGTACTCATTACTTCATGCATTAATATATAATATAATAAGTAAACTGTTCTTGCAAGATTGGTACAATGAGGAGAGAAACTGGGATCCCAACATCCAAGGTTACGCATATTCTTTTGTCTCTCTCCTTCTCCTCATCCTCTGCTGATCCTTACCTGTTATGCAAGAGTAATATCACTGCTAATCGGTGGGGAGGCCAAGGAGCATCCTCTTGTCCTCACCTCCTGCAAAGTTAACAAATTCTCACAAAACTCTACTACTTTGTTGTTGTAGACAAAAGTCAGCGGCATACAGTACAAATGTGAGTTCTCCCCCAGCATGCCTAAGGGAGGGAGTTTTGACAGATGTTGTCAGCCTTGACTGCTGTACTTTTAAAGGCATTGTCCACCTATTGTAAGAAAAAAATAAACTGCATGTACCAATATTGCAAAAAAAAAGTGCAAAAAAAAAAGTTTATTATTATTATTCAGGATTTATATAGCACCGACAGTTATGTAGCACCCCCTAGCTGTGTTGCTAGCGTGCTATGATTTTTTTTGTTAGCATAGGTAAATTCAGGCTTGGCTTGGGAGCCAAGCCTGTGCATTTTAATCTGGGTCAGGTGAGTGACTCAGGGAGGGCTGGATGACTCACAGGCAGCATCTCTGAGACCTCCCCCTACTTTTAAAGACTTGCAGAAGATTCTAGTTGAATGGGAGTGGAGGTGAGGAGGAGCTGCCTGGAGTATTCTGAGGGCTCTGACCAATCCCCAACAGATGGGATGGCAGGGGGCAGCCCCCTTTAAATACTCAGGGTCAGCCCAGCTGGGGCAGTGAAGTTTGGGTGGAAGCTGAAGATGGAGTGTTAGGCTTTCAGTGGCCCTAGTTAGCACCCTAGTCTAGGGGGGTGACCTTGGGCCTGGACTCTGGTGTGGAAGGGACCCTCTTCATGACACAAAGAGGTGTCCTGACCAGAGGCACGGGAGCAGGTGGAGGTCAGCAGGAGAACACTGCCGGGCAAATCTCCAGGGGGGAACACAGCCACTGGTGAGTGATACAGACGGAGAGGGCTGAGAGACATGTCTGAAGGGAGAGAGCAGTCTGGGATGGATGCAGAGTCAGTCTGAGAGGACTGTGGAGTCTTAGCCAGGAGGGCTAGAGAAAGGGGCAGCTGCAGCCAGGTGGGCTGGCAGTGCCTGAAGAGGTGGTGCTGAGCTCAGTAACCACAGGAGGAGGACAGCTGGGCACTAGGACTGTGCTACACAAACAAGGGGCCCGTGGTCCCTAACTGTAAAGTACATTTGCTACTGGTCTGACTGAGTCTTTGTCATATCATCCAATTGGTGCCAGCTACTCATAGGAGTTGTAGTTCTAAAAGGTAGAGGAGAAGTGTATATACAGACTGTATATAGTTGTGTCACTGAAGAGTTCTACTGCTTTGATCAAGTGGGCATATCATAATATCCCTAGCCCTATTCAAGTTAATTCCCCTCAATAAAACATAAAAAAAGCACTGGATTGTTCTTCTGACTCAAGTGTGCTGTTAAGATGCGGTGTGCCTGGCTGTGCAGGGTGGGGGATCCCTTTACACTTGCGGCTCCTTAGGGGGTGTGCTACAGTTACAACACAAGGGCAGACAGTACAGTTACAATGCAATTCAATACAGGAGGAGTCGGAGGGCCCTGCTCTTTAAAGCTTACAATCTAATCAATCATTAGAGCCTGCAAAGTATTGCGACTGAGATCATTGCATTGCAGGTGCAATGCAGGGGTTCTTGCAGACTATTCCTCCAGCCCCAGGTCCTTATGAAGCTGGAGGAAGTAATCAATAGACTACGAGTGTGGTGACATCCAGTCACGTGTGCTCTATTGACAACTATGAATCCCTCTTAGGAAGTGGCATATGGAGCTTGTAAAAAAAGAAAACAGTACCATAAATTCAGCTAATGGAACATGAGCAGTAACATACAAAGAAAGAAGGTATCATAGAGGTACAGTGTGTTGGGTTAGAGCGGCCAAAACCAGGGCATCAGTACACATGACAATAAAGAGAAAAGGAGTACAGATTAAATTTATATAGAATCAGTAACCAATAATATTTCCAGCAGGGTTAAGAGTTTAAGATGGCATGGTTCCATGATCCCAGTGGGGTAGGGGGAGGGGGAGAGGAGAAGGATATAGAGGAGAGGGACCAAGAAGAAAGAAAAAAATGAAATAAAGAGATGGGGGGGGGGGGGGGATGAACCAATACACAATGGAAAACAGCAGGGGATTATGGAAGTAGACACACAACCAGTTGAGTCCCAGATCAAATACCACAGGAGTCTATCCATGCCGACCACATTTTTTCAAATTTCCTGGCAGTTATGACTTTCATAGTTGAGTTTGTATAATGGTAGTACTGCATTATCATGTTTAACCTAGTGTATGTTAGTCATCATGGTAACGTAAATTAAACATGTGCAAAATATGTTATGGTATGGAGATATTTTATTCATAGGTGGAGCTTGGTGGGCTGAATCAGCCATTAACCTCTTATATGTTTTGAATACTCCAATAGCAAGAATCCTCTGCCATATACTGTAGCGACCAAAAGTATGTGGACATTCTGTTTCAAAACCATGTGCATTACACACACCCTCTTGCAGCTATAATAGCCTCTACCTTTCTAGGAAGGCTTTCCACAATATTTTGGAGCATGCATGTAGGAATCTGTGTCCACTCAGCCAAAAGAGGGCCAAGAGAAGCCCTCTTGAAACTGCTGCAAGGTTTGAAGCTTAAAATAAATTGTTAGAACATTTCTTTGTATGAGGTAGCATTAATCATACCCTTCACTGAACAATTTGGAGAGGCATCCAATTACCTTGGCAATGTCATATACGTTTGATGTCCATAAACTTTGGTCATATAGGGTATAATAACATGGTTCTGAAGTCTAAGCATTTTTTACCATAATGCATTGTATGCATTAAGGTAAAAAAAAAAAAAAACCCACAACCTGTTTTTTCCCCCTTTCTTCATTGATCCAGTGCTATCCCATCTGCAGCCCTGCTCTCTTCTTCCTCCTCTCACTGGAGACACAGGCAGCAAAGGGAGCCATAGACTCCTGCTGCTGTCAGTCAATTTCTGTGAGGTGGGTGCAGGGGGGTGAGCCCACATGGGTGCCCCCTCAGCACCGGGCTTGTTGAGGGAGGACCTGTTGAAAAGGATGAGAAGAGGAGGTAAGGGACAATTCTGTACAATACCATTGTACAGAGCAGGTAAGTATAACATCTTTTTATTTTAAATAAATAAAATAGTGATTACATTCACTTTAAAGCTTCTAAGAGCACACTGCTCTTTTACCTAGAACTCTAAGGACAGGATTTAATAAATCACGTGTATCAATGTTCTTCCAATCTAAAGATCATTACTGTATATTAAGCTAACTAGTGCTGTGAACAAGGCTTATAGCCAAAACTAGTCTGCTGCTGACTGTACTCTCTGTGAAGGCTTCAAAATAAATATGCTTGAAGTTATGGAGTTGCCGGCTGCTTTTATTCGATGACCGTTTGTCTATTGGTGTGTGGGAGGACATCTCAGCTTGGACATCATGACTGCTAACTTCCAAAGTAAGACATTGTTTCCCACTGTTCTGAGCCATACAATCTTTGATCAAATATTAAGCTAAATACATGTGTATTAGTAGAATACTATGTTCTGGAAAAAATACCAATTTAATTAACTGCAATGTTGTTGCCATGTTGGATTGATTCAGCCATACTGCAACAGTATGATATTTTACTGTTTAAAGTTAACGTAATAAGATCAAAGTTTAAAGCACTGGAAATGCTCAGTGATGTTACCTAGATAAGGGGAATGAACTGTGACATGTCTACTAAGCTAATCCAACACACTGATTTGATAAAATATGTCATGAAAACAACAGCACAATCTAGAAAGATAATTCCGCATCTTTTTTTGAGTAACCTAAAATCAGAAGAGTTTCAAAGAAAGACGGACCTGTTTTTATTTCTAAAATGTGGCTATAAGCCTCAGATTAAAGCAGTCTGCTAGTTAAACTGAATGTTTATCCAATCCCTTCTCGAATCTCTCGATCAGTGGTCTCCAAACTGCGGCCCTGGGTTCAGATGCAGCTCTTTTCTTGCTTTTATCCAGCCCTTGGGACACCAATCCTCCCACTGACACCAACAACGGGGCACTATTCCTCCCACTGGCACCATCTAAAGGGCACAATACCTCCCACTGACATCAACGATGGGGCACAATCCCTCCCATTGACACCAACGATGGGGCACTATTCCTCACACTGACACCAATAAATAAGCACAATTCCTGCCACTGACACCAACAATGGGGCACTATTCCTTCCATTGACACCAATGATGGGGCACTATTCCTTCCACTGACACCAATGATGGGGCACTATTCCTCCCATTGACACCAGCAATAGGGCACTATTCCTCCCACTGACACCAACGATGGGGCACTATTTCTTCCACTGACACCAACGAAGGGGCACTATTCCTCCCATTGACACCAATTATGGGGCACTATTCCTCCCACTGACACAAATAATGGGGCAATATTCCCTCCCACTGACACCAGTGATGGGGCTGTATTCCTCTCACAGATACCTATGATGGGGCACAATGCTCCTCACTGACACCAATGATGGGGCATTGTTACCGACACCTGGAATCCTACTGGCCATAGTTGAGCCCCCCTAAAGACTTAAGGATAGTAAACTGGCCCTTTGTTTAGAAAGTTTAGAGACCCCTGCTCTTGATAAATAAAAAATACCGGTGTTGGTTGCATTTTGTACTGAATATTTGTGGTAAAGCCTGAGATTAAAGCAGTCTGCTAGTTAATCTGAAGGTTTATCCAATCCCTTCTCGAATCTCTTGATCAGTGGTCTCCAAATTGCGACCCTGGGGCCAGATGCGGCTCTTTGCTTGCTTTTATCCGGCCCTTGGGGCATCATTCCTACCCCTGAAACCAACAGTGGGGCGCTATTCCTCCAACTGACACCATCTAAAGGGCACAATGCCTCCCACTGACACCAACGATGGGGCACATTCCATTCCATTGACACCAACAATGGGGCACTATTCTTCCCACTGACACCAATGATGGGGCACCATGCCTTCCATTGACACTAACAATGGGGAATAATTCTTCCCACTGACACCAACGATGAGGCACTATTCCTCCCACTGACACCAATGACGAGGCACTATTCCTCCCACTGATACCAACGATGGGGCACTATTCCTCCCACTGACACCAAAGATGGGGCACTATTTTTCCCACTGACACCAATGTTGGGGCACTATTCCTCCCACTGACACCAATGATGGTGCACTATTCCTCCCACTGACACAAATGATGGGGCAATATTCCCTCCCACTGACACCAATGATGGGGCCATATTCCTCTCACAGATACCTATGATGGAGCACTATCCTCCTCACTGACACCAATGATTGGGCATTGTTATTGAGACCTGGACATTTTTTACTCCTACTGGCCATAGTCGCCCCCCCCTAAAGCCTGAAGGACAGTAAACTGGCCCTTTGTTTAGAATGTTTGGAGACTCCTGCTCTTGATACATTGTTGGTCTGTGTGTGAGCCTTCAAAAGGCTAAGGACTGATGGACAAAGTCAAGGCTTCACATAACAACACATGAATGCTTGGTGTTTAATTCATAGTATTTCCTTACAGCTGTATGTGCTTACTAACATGTATTTTGTGCAATGTGAAAACAACATGCTTGTTATTGCACATTATTTTAAGTGTTAACATGTACTGCGTAAAGGCAGCACATTAATTTTACTGGGGATTCTAATGCACCACAACACACAAGAAATGTGCATGCACTATGTTTTGTATTGCTTGGTGGGGATGCATATGCATTGGCAAGATGCATTGGGACACCATTGAGAATGACACATAACACATGTATGCATTGTCGTAACATGTACATTACTGTAGTGCAACAGTGTAAACCAAGCTGTTGCCATTGGCAAGGTGCATTAGGATCCCATTGAGAGGTTTACAGAGGCAGAAGAGGAACTATACTGAGACAAAGCCAGAATAGGGAATGGTTCAAGGAAACAAAACTAGATTCTACAAACTTGGATCTGGGCATATGGGTCCAGTCCCCACAGTACAATATCTTACCAACAAACCTGCACAGACAGGACAGCAACAACGAAAACCCAGGCAACGGGTTGCTGTGTTGCATGCAAGGAAGAAGTCATGCTTCCATTATATCATCCTTAAAAAGCTGAACATAAACACAGATAACAGCTCCACCATAAAGACTGGCCTCCACTGACACATTCCACCTGTACTGGTTCCAGCCCTAAAACAGGACTGGTCAATCTGTGACTATGTCCTGTGTGAGGCGAAACAAATCAGAAGAGGGCCTTTATGGTGGAACTGATGTGTTCCCTGTGTTCTTGTTTAGCTTGTGCAGCTAAGCGTTCCAGAAGCACCTGAAAAAAAGCATTTGACTTCCTTCTGGTCTGAAGACTGTCTACACAAGTCCTAATACCAGCAGGGAAAATACTGCATACTAACAGCTAGAAAACAGAAAACATCTATTCATATATCAGTGTTGCAGTGTGGTTTGCCCCGCATGCAGAATATGCTAGTAGTACTGTTCTGTATTATTGTAGGCAATGGTGCAATTTAGAGACCTGTGAATACATTTTGGTGCCTTTTATTTTTCATTAAAGAACATGGACAGTAGAATGAATTTTGTGCTCTAGGGGAGTGGTGATAAACTCAAATTGCAGAGCAGTCTATTAGCTTTCTTCTCACAGGTTACTAATTGGTGCTGCTTTGCCCCTTTCTGGCAATATGTATAGTATGGAGAGTTTGTAGGCCTTGAGGACCATTGGTTATCTGTTGTCCAACCTTGAAGGCATGTACTCCTTCTTTAAGTGTAGTTAAAAAAAAACTACAGAAACAGTACATTTAAAGGCTAATATTGGTAGCTATAGGTAGAGTCTGGTGGGTGGCATCATCTAGACTTCTTACAGTATATTTCTAGGGAACTCCAGAAGCACAATCTTATGCCACTATTTTTACCCTCTTCGGAATTGTGGATAGCATTTCCTAATTTGAGGTGTTCCCCTTCTCCTGTTGCATTGTCCATATTACATATAATTACAGCAAGGCAAGTGGGAGCACCTTCTCAAACAGTAGCAGGAGTGCAGGACTGGCAACTTTCCAAGAGAAGAAATAAAAAGGTTAGGTGGCTTGGCTGTCCAGCATCTACAAACACTGAAGTAATAGTTGGGGTGAAAAGATCCATAAATGTTACTATGTTTGGTTTTAAGAACAGCAAATTAAGAAAATAACTTTAATCCGACTTTGGAAATATTTGGAATCATTTAGAAATGAATAAAATAAAAATAATGGCACTGCCATACTGGTAACTTTTTAGTCTTTATTTTAGTCAACTCCAAAAAGAAAAGCACATTTCTAACCAAGACTTCGATCTCAAGTATGTCTGTTTTATAGTGAACTCAAAATAAGAGCAAGCACAATGAGCGCAACTGCCAAAATACAATAACTTGCACAGGTATGCCTAAAGGTAATTAAATTATTAAGGGAGGCTTACAATATGTTTATTTCTTTTTTTTTGCACTTGTTTCAGTTGTCCGATCACAGTAGCACCCATAAAAAACTCTGATTAGGCAGCTTATTGTGTATAAACATATTGGAGAACACTTGCAGGAGTCAGTGCAATCAGTATGATCTTCACTGACAGGAATTTAAGTGGATGTTGTCAGAGTTAAGCTGTTGGTTGAACTGTTGCTCTTGTTAATGTAACGTATCCTAAGTTAATTTAAAGACTGGAAAAGAATCTCTCTAATGCTGTGTTTTTGGGAATTGTGAAACGACAACCTGTAATGACTTTCAGATGTTTTAGTGCTACTAAAATGTCATTTCAGAGGTTTGAATGTGGGCTTCCTCTGCACATCAGACATCACAATCATTTTTCTCAGGATAAAAGAAGAAAGTGCTGATTTTGTGGCGAAGGCCAAAACCAGCATCAAAGACCATGAAAATGATAACCAGAATGGGGAAATAAGCTGCAGACATGGCACGTGATGTTTAAACTGTCCATCTGGTCAGATCAGCTCCCACTGAAGCTTATAAAGGCTGACTATGTTTTATATGCTCTATTCAATACTAGAAGATAATTGATTTAGATTTATTTTACACGTTTTTCCAAACAAATTTGATTTGAAACTAACTGAGGCAAGCATTATTTTCCATTCTTATTTTTACAAAGAAATACATTTTCACCTTTATTTTAGCAAGTAGTTATTCATGACTCAAGTTGTATTTGCCATTTTGATAAATTAGGTCTACACTACTGAGGAAAATATAATTTTAATGTTTTACCATATACACTTGTAATTCCTGTATATACAGTTTTTACTTTCTGTGTCTCCATGCTTTTTTCCCTGTTGATGCAAGTAAAAAATTGTAAAATTAAATATTCCCAACAAAAGAGGATAACCAGCTTTTGCAGCTATCACCACTGCAAGTGTCACCATTGGGAAATTTGCTCCATATGTTAGTGACAATTGTACATTTTTTTATTTCCTCTTACTTTCCGTTCTGCAGGTGGATTGTTGGTTAATGTAAATACTGATGATAATAATAACATCCTAACATAGGTTCTAAGTCTACGTTTTGGCTGGTGTTACACTTTAAAAGTTTGGCTTGGTGTTTCTTCTTCCCTGCAGCTTCCTTTCAGTAATGTAAAAACACAGCAGGGCCACAGGTTTCTCTACGTTCATTAATTATCATTTAAAAAAAAGTGTGACTGGTGGTCACCTGCAGAGCAGGTACCTACTGTATACTATACAGTAAGCTAGTAAGCCAGCAGTCCAGAAGATGTGGTAATGCGTATGCCCAATGAGGGTCTTACCACCCTAAAGCACACTGTCTGTGTTTGGTGCACCCATCATTGTGTCCCTGTCAAACACAGCTGTGAGGGTAACTCCATACAACTGCTATGTCTCCATTCACTTATATAGGCTGCCTGCACACAGCTCAGCGCTACTGCAAAAAGGTATATAAATGGCTCCCCACACTGTATTGGGCTGAGTGTCCATGTAAATTAAAGAGAAAGTAAACCCTGATGGGTTTTACTTCCTTCCTTTGCCCCTGCAAACTAAAAGCATAATTATGTGCCACGTACCTGCAAACGAAGCCCGCAAGCCGTCCCCACTGCAGGCCGCTTCTATGTTGGCCCCTCTTCCTTTTGGGGATGCAGACTCCGGCTCTGTAACTGTCCGGAGCCGCGTGACGCCAGTCGCAGCACTCGCCTGTGAAGAAACGCCACCAGGGGCTGTTTCTTCACAGCGCATGCCCTGATGACATCATTGGAGCAAAGCACAGTAAATATCTACTAAACAGCACATGTTTAGGAGATATTTACAGTACCTATAGGTAGAGTGCCTTGTAAAAGTAGTCACCCCTCATTTTGTTGCCTGACAACCTGGAATTAACATGGATTGTTTGAGGATTTGCATAATTTAATTTACAGAACATGCCCACAACAAGATGTTTTTTTTTTTTTTTTTGCATTGTGAAACAAACAACAAATAGGACAAAATAACAGAAAAACTCAATGTGCATAACTATTCACCCCCCTAAAGTCAATACTTTGTAGAGCCACCTTTTGCGGCTATCACAGCTCCAAGTCGCTTTGGATAAGTTTCTATGAGCTTGCCACATCTTACCACTGGGATTTTTGCCCATTCCTCCTTGCAAAACTGCTCCAGCTCCTTCAAGTTAGATGGTTTGTGCTTGTGAACAGCAATCTTTAAGTCTGACCACAGATTTTCTATAGGATTGAGGTGTGGGCTTTGACTAGGCCATTCCAACACATTTACATGTTTCCCCTTAAACCACTCAAGTGTTGCTTTAGCAGTGTGTTTGGGGTTGTCCAAACATTGTCCTGCTGGAAGGTGAACCTCCGTCCTAGCCTTAAATCACACAGAGTGGTACAGGTTTTGCTCAAGAATATCCCTGTATTTAGCACCATCCATCTTTCCCTCAACTCTGATCAGTTTCCCAGTCCCGACTGCTGAAAAACATCCCCACAGCATGATGGTGTTTTTTGGGTGATGTGATGTGTTGGGTTTGCGCCAGACATAGCGTTTTCTTTGATGGCCAAAAAGTGCAATTTTAGTCGCATCAGACCAGAGCACCTTCCTCCATACATTTTAGGAGTCTCCCACATGCCATTTCGCAAACTTTTTTGCAGAAAGAATTGCCTTTCTTCTGGCCACTCTGCCATAAAGCCCAACTCTATGGAGCGTATGGCTTATTGTCGTCTTACGTACAGATACTCCAGTCTCTGCTGTGGGACTCTGCAGCTCCTCCAGGGTTACCTTAGGTCTCTGTGCTGCCTCTCTGATTAAAGCCCTCCTTGCCCGGTCCATAGGTTTTGGTGTGCAGCCATCTCTTTGCTGATGTTTGCTGTTGTGCTATGTTCTTTCCATTTGGTTATGATAGATTTGATGGTGCTCCTAGGGATCATCAAAGATTTGGATATTTTTTATAACCTAACCCCGACTTGTACTTCTCAACAACATTGTCCCTTAGGCCCCTTTCACATGGTCGGACCGTTCAGATCCGCCTGTCAGTTTTGACGGCGGATCTGAACGGGCGCTCCATGTTAGCCTATGGAGCGTCGGATGTCAGCGGAGACATCTCCGCTGACATCCGACCCGGTCCGATCCGCCAAAAGCAGACGTATGGGCTATACGTCCAGATCCGTAGCTGGCGGATCGGGTGAGATCTGATGAAAACGGACACACTGTCCATTTTCATCCGATCTCTCCATAGAGATCAGCGGCGCTCGCAAGCCCCTCCCCGCTCAGTGAGCGGAGAGAGGCTTGTCATCCGCCGGTTCAGCGGAGATCAACGGAGAGATCGCCCGCTGAGCCGGCGGACAGAGGCGGGCTCCGTGCAAGCGGAGCCCGCCTCGTGTGAAAGGGGCCTAACTTTTTTGAAGAGTTCCTTGGTCTTCATGGCAGTGTTTGGTTAGTGATGCCTCTTGTTTAGGTGTTGCAGCCTATGGGGCCTTTCAAAAAGGTGTGTATATGTAATGACAGATCATTTGACACTTAGATTGCGCACAGGTGGACATCATTTCACTAATTATGTGACTTCTGAAGGTAATTGGTTGCACTAGACCTTTTTATGGGCTTCATAACTAAGGGGGTGAATACATAGGCACATGCCAATTATCATTTTTATATTTCTGAAAAATAGTTTTATGTATATATTTTTCGAATTTTACTTCACCAACAGACTATTGTGTTCTGATCCATCACATATAATTTAGATTAAAAAAACATTGAACTAAAGGCTGTAATGTAACAAAATAGGTAAAAAGCCAAGGGGGGTGAATACTTTTGCAAGGCACTGTAAGCCTTATTCTAGGCTTACCTATAGGTACAACTTCCACATAGAGGTTTCCAACCTCTTTAAGCCTTGAGAGAGATTTGAGTTTTAACAGGGACTGAAGCTTTCGTTAAAACAAAACAGATCTCTATTTTTACATTGAGTTACAGACACACACACAGTGTTAAGCATAGTACACATAGGCTGAATGTCGGGTGGCATCGGCTGGTTCAATAGAAACTGTCCGCCATTGGGCCCGCATGTACTGCACTCGAATGGGCATGATTAAAAAAGGGTTGCCGATCATCACTCTCAGCCAATGGCTGAGAACGCTGGCCAGAATATTCTGACGGGGGGGGCGTCCCCTTGTCAGATCATAATAGCACAGCAGGGGGGATTGCTGCACTAATATTGCATGGTTAGTGCAGTGGCTCCTCCAGAGCTGTCAGATTTTTTTCGTTCAGCCCTTCTTAGTTGAACGAAAGAAAAATACTGGTGTGTACTAGGCTTTACAGTGTATTAGGGATAGAGTGTTATCAGGGACAGTCACATGCTGGTGGTCCTGTGTAGTAAACACCCATACACTATATGGTCAAAAGTATTGGAATGCCTTTACATATACATAAACTTTAATGTCCGTAGGGTTCAATATTGAGTTGGCCTACCCATTGCAGCAATAACAGCTTCAACTCTTCTGGGAAGGCTGGGAAGGCTGCCCACAAGGTTTAAGAGTGTGTCTATGGAAATGTTTGACCATTCTTCCAGAAGAAAATTTGTGAGGTTAGGCACTGATGTGGTTTAGAAAGCCTGGCTCACAGACTCTGCTATAATTCATCCCAAAGGTGTTCTATCAGGTTGAGGTCAGGCCAGTCAAGTTTCTCCACCCCAAACTCGCTCATCCATGTCTTTATGGACCTTGTTTGTGCACTGGTGCACAGTCATGTTGGAACAGGAAGGGGCCATCCCAAAACTATTCCCGCAAAGTTGGGAGCATGAAATTGTCCAAAATGGTTTGCTGACGCCTTAAGAGTTCCCTTCACTGGAACTAAGGGGCCAAGTCCAACCCCTGAAAAACAACCCAACACCATTATCCCCCCTCCACCAAATTATTTGGACCAGTACACAAAGCAAAAGACATGGATGAGCGAGTTTGGGTGGAGGAACTTGACTGGCCTGCACAGAGTCCTGATCTCAACCCGATAGAACACCTTTGTGAGAGATTAGAGTGGAGACTGCGATTGCCAGGCCTTCACATCCACATCAATGCCTGACCTCACAAATGTGCTTCTGGAATAACGGTCAGACATTCCCATAGACACACTCCTAAACCTTGTGGGCAGCCTTTCCAGAAAAGTTGAAGTTGCTATAGCTACAAAGGGTGGGTCAACTCAATATTGAACCCTACGGACTAAGACCGGGATGCCATTAAAGTTCATGTGTATGTAAAGGCAATACTTTTGACAATATAGTGTATGTACAGTATATTGAGACACAGTGTTGATATACTGAAAGCAAATAAGCTGTTCGGTTTACAAGGTAATTTTCATGTTAGAAGGGGTGAAGCACTGCTGACTTTTATTATCCAATCATGTGATTTGTTTGTTTTGTTTTTTGCATGTGTTCGGGTATCCTTTGCAAAGAGAATTTTTACTACACTCACTAAGCTAAATGGAAAATTCCCTGGAAAAGTGATCAACCTATTTGCCTTTAACCGCATACCGATCAGCCGCTACAGTTATACTGCGGCAACATGGCTCGGCTGCACGAATCGCCGCCATGGTACGTCAGTACCATAGACGGGCACTAGGGGGTGCGTGAGCCCGCCCCCTGCTAGCCCAGGAAGCCAATGCCAGTGCCCGGCGGTCGCGATACAGACACAGAGAACCGTGATCTGTGTGTGTAAGTACACAGTTTTCGGTTCTCTGAGGGGAGAACAGACAGATAGTCTGTTCATACAGAGTATGAACAGACCATCTGTCATGTCCGCTGCACAGTCCCCTCCCCCCTTCAGTTAGAACATGTACTAGGATACACTTAACCCCTTCACTGCCCCCTAGTGGTTAACCCCTTCACTGCCAGTGACATTTTTACAGTAATCAATGCAATTTTATAGCATTGATCGCTGTAAAAATGCCAATGGTCCCCAAAATGTGTCAAAATTGGCCGACGTGTCCGCCATAATGTCGCAGTCCTGATAAAAATCACAGATCGCCGCCATTACTAGTAAAAAAAAAAATTTATAATAAAAAAGCCATAAAACTATCCCCTATTTGGTAGACGCTATAACTTTTGCACAAACCATTGAATATACGCTTATTGCGATTTTTTTTACTAAAAATATGTAGAAGAATACGTATCGGCCCAAACTGAGGAAAAAAAACTTTTTTTATATATTTTTGGGGGATATTTATTTACCGGTATTATAAAAGTAAAAAATATTGTGTTTTTTTCAAAATTGACGCTCTTTTAAATTTAAAACCGTAGAGGTGATTAAATACCACCAAAAGAAAGCTCTATTTATGGTAAAAACTTTTGGGTGCCACGACCGCGCAATTGTCAGTTAAAGCAACGCAGTGCCGAATCGCAAAAAGTGCTCTAGTCTTTGGCCAGCCAAATGGTCCGGGGGTTAAGTGGTTAATAAATTGACCCCACACTGTTTGTTTTGCACTCTCCTATAGCAGATTATGGAGACATCCCAGAGTATTTTTCCTGGCAGATATACCTTTACAAGTGTGCCGCAGCAACTTCAGTTGCTGTTTGGCTGTCCCTTCTTTCTTTATTTGGGGGATTGTTTTTTTCTTTCATGTATGGTGGCATGGGTTTGAAGTGGTATTAAACCCAAAAACAAATCCTTTATTTTCACCAGGTGATCCAGCCAGTAAATCTATTACTTTTCAACTTACAGACCAGAATGTCCTGACAAAGATTTACAATGATTTTTCTTTTTTCATTTATGTAAAACCTATTACCCAAAAGCATAAAAAAAAATAGCTGTAACTGCTTATAAAGTGTTAGCTGGAGTTCAGCTTTAATTTGTTAGCGATGTCCAGCTAGTCATGTCTATCTAAGTCTAATGCCGCGTACACGCGATCAGAATTTCCGACGGGAAATGTTCGATGTGAGCTTGTTGTCGGAAAGTCCGACCGTGTATATGCTGCATCGAACATTTGCTGTCAGAATTTCCACACACAATTGTTTGAGAGCAGGTTATCAAATTTTCTGACAACAAAACTTGTTGTCAAAAAGTCAGATCGTGTGTACACAAGTCCGTCGCACAAAAGTTCACGCATGCTCTGAATCATGCAGAAGGCTATTGAACTGGCTATTGAACTTCCTTTTTCTTTGCTCGTTGTACGTGTTGTACGTCACCACGTTCTTGAAGTTTGGAATTTCCGACAACATTTGTGTGACTGTGTGTATGCAAGACAAGTTTGAGCCAACATCCTTCGGAAAAAAATCCACGGTTTTGTTGTCGGAAAATCCGATCATGTGTACGGGGCATAACACTTGCTGGACATGACTAACAAATTAAAGCTGAGCTCCAGCTAACACTTTTTGGGTTTATTATCGCTATAATATTTAGTAAAAGTGTTTAAAGCCTATACACGTACATAGTAAAAAAGGTTGCAGTATGTGGAGTGCAGAGTTGGCTGTTGGTGTTGGCTGTTGGTGGTCCTATTTAAATTGGGGCTTGAGTATAAACACAATAAATTTGAGAACATACTGTACAATATTTGGGGTGTTTTTTCTTAGTATACTGTAATGTTGATTGGCTATGGTGTTACCAAATAGCTGTTGGGGGGTCCTAATCAAACTGAGTGCAAACAAGGTAAATCTAGGAACATACTTTTCTAGGATTAAATTATACAGTAAAGTTGATTTTTACATTTCAATATGAAGTGCCAATAAATAATACTGGAAACATACACACTATAATATTTGAGGTGTTTTTATTTAGAATAAATAAATGGATATTGGGGGTTCTATTCCAATTAAGGCTTGAGTACAAATAAATTAAATCTAGGAATGTGCTCATTACAATTAGGGATGGGCCAAACACAGTTCGGTTTGCCCCAGAACACCTTGAACGGCAAAAAGTTCTAGCGAACCTGCGCCCCCCCACCCCAAAGCACCTTGTCCCCATGTGAATGACAAGGGCCTAGGCTGTGGTGGTCGGGGTCTGTGGCTGGGGAGCTTATCGGATTCTGGAAGCCCCCTTGTCAGATTCCGGCCTCCCCCCTATGTGAATGGGTATCGGGTACATCACCCCTACCCATTCACCAACAAAAGTATGGGTCTGGTATGGATTTTGGGGGGACCCCGCGCCATTTTTTTTTACATTTTAGCATGGAGTTCCCCTTAATATCTATGCCAGTCCAAAAGGGACTGGTATGAATTTTGGGGGGGACCCCACACAGTTTTTTTTTTAAATGTTGTATTATATATACTAAACAGACTGCACTATATACTCTGAACTGTATTATATATACTACACAGACTGCACTATATACTCTGAACTGTATTATATATACTACACAAACTGCACTATATACTCTGAACTGTATTATATATATATACTACACTGAATGCACTATATACTCTGAACTGTATTATATATACACTACATTAACTGCACTATATACTCTGAACTGTATTTTATATATATACCACACTGAATGCACTATATACTCTGAACTGTATTATATATACTACACTGAATGTACCATATACTCTGAACTGTATTATATATACTACACTGACTGCACTATATACTGTGAACTGTATTATATATACTACACTAACTGCATTATATACTCTGAACTGTAATATATATATATATATATATATATATATATATATATATATATATACACACACACACAACTGTATTTATATATACACTTCACTGACTGACTGCACACTACACTACCTGCCTAATCTCCATTTATTCACTATATACAGCCGCCGTGTAAGCAGCAGCCTTATATAATGTGGGGCGTGGACTTAGCTCCTGACCCATGATTGGCCAAAGGCACCTTGCCTTTGGCCAATCAGGTCAGGTGCGTGCTTTGACCAATCAGCAGCCTTCAATGCACTGCGATCTCGCACTGGGGCACTCCGCGGAGGGCGAACATGCCGCGAGCGCCCCATATGTTTGTTTGTTCTACGAACAAACGAACACCCAATGTTCGAGTCAAACTTACATTCGACTCGAGCATCGGGGCCATCCCTAATTACAATATTTGTGGTGTTTTTTTCTGGGAATAAATGAGCCTGTAAAATGCATTTCAAAATGTAAAAAACAACTGTTGGTGGCCCTATTAAGGCTATAAGGGCTTGGACACAAATAAATGACATCTGGAAACATGCTCACTACAATATTTGGGGTGTTTTTCCAGAAATAAATTATACTGTAATGTAGATTTCTACAGTTACAATTTGGCTTTTGGGGGTCCTATTCAGACTTAGGCAAAAAAAATATGTTAAAGCTGGAAACACACTCATTCTATATTTATTCTGGGGAGAAAAAGCTGTAATATCGTTTTCTACGTTTAAAAATTACTATTGGGGGTTCTATTTAAAAAAGCACTGTAACATTTGGGATGTTTAGCTCTGTGTTTTTAACCTCCCTGGCGGTATGATTATGTCTGGAATTTTGTGCTGAAAGCGGTACAATTATTTGCATGGAAATTTGGTGTTTTTATATTGTAGGCATGCAATTCTTATGAATAACTCACTTAAATCTGTCCAAACCAGAGTCTAGTAGACATCCCGGGTATGATAAAGTTTGAAACACAAAATCATAAATTATAATAAAATAAAAATATATATTAAAATTATTCAATAATGTAATCAAATCAAAAACACAAAAATTTGCTCAGTTTCAGAATAGTCGCTGTCATTAAATTTAGTGTTTGATGATGAATTGTGATTCTAATTTATTATCGCTGTTTTCTAGCTGGTCTAAAACCACTTTTGACATAAAGGGACACTTTTTGGTTGCTATGGACAATCTCCAGTTTCCAGGCAGAAAAAAATCTATTTATTATATAAAATGGCATGCAGGGCACTGGGCAGACCTCTAGGGACAAAGGGGATGTGTATTTTTTTTATACAGTACTGTAATCTGTAAGATTACAGTACTGTATGTGTATTGTGTTTTTTAACTTTTTTTAATTTGGCGCCGATCTCCGCTCAGGTGCGTCGTAACCTCGCAGGGAACGGAGATCAGCGGCACTCGGGCACTGTGTGAATCGAGCGAGCAGACGGCTCGCTCACACAGCGGGGAGACATTGCAGGATCCAGGGGACAAGGTAAGTAACTTCCCCCTGTATCCTGCAATGCAAGCCCGAGTCTGGCTCGGGGTTACCGCTTTTGGTACTGAAGTTCCCGCCCCGAGCCAGACTCGGGAATACCGCCAGGGGGGTTAAGTACGGTAAGTTCAAATCAGTCAGGAACTATATTTAAGGGCCTGGTAGCCCACTCTTATTAGTAGGAAAACGGAAAGTCCATAAAGCATAAGGTTTCCCACACAGGGGTTCTTTTCCAGCAAAAATACAAAGTGAAAATGCTAGCCCATCTGGCTACCTCCTTTAGCAGTACCTCTGCTCGTTCCACTGGTTGCCCAGACCATAGGTCCTTCAGTGCGGGCAGCTTCACTCTAAAGCCCCATACACTCTATTAGATTTTCTGCAGATTTTTGTCTTCAGATTTACCAAAACCATGTAGTGCAAGGGCATGCCTGATAGCATACAAATTGAAACTCTTAAGGTTTGACCTCATATTATATGGTTTTGGTAAATCTGAAGACAAAAGTCTGCCCATAATTTAATAGTGTGTATGGGGTCTAACACCCCCAGCTCCACTCTGGCCTGAGACCCAAGGCCGTTATCTGTCTCTTGCAGACACACATACTCTGGCAGCCCCATGCAGCCTCTCTGACTCCTGGAGACCTCCTGTCTCTCTTGGGTGGAGCCGTGAGGTATTCCTAAACCTCCATTATAAGGGCTGTGTGCACACACCCCGCTGGTTCTCCACAAAACCCGGACACTGCTTTGAAGATTCCGTCCCACCCAAGACACTATAGAATCTCCAAACTACAGAGCCCCATTCAGGTATACAAAAATCTGAAGAAAGTTGCAAAAGCAGTTTTCTCCACTTAACATCTATGCTCTGTAGTCCTGTACTGAGCCAATGTGAACACCCTGTGTCTTTTCACTGAAAAACTACAAAATAGGGGATAGATTTATGCAATTTGTATTATAATTTTTTTTTTATTAGTAATGGCAGCGATCTGCAATTTTTTATCATGACTGCGACATTATGGCAGACACATCTGACACTTTTGACACTATTTGGGGACCATTGTCATTTATACAACAATCAGTGTTATAAAAATGCACTGATTACTGTGTAAATGACACTGGCAGGGAAGGGGTTAAACACTAGGGGGCGAACAAGGGGTTAAGTGTGTCCTAGGGAGTGATTCTAACCGTGGGGGGGATTGCCTCACTAGAACATGACAGAGATCACTGCTCCCAATGACAGAGAGCAGTAGATCTCTGTCATGTTGCTAGGCAGAACAGGGAAATGCCCCATTCTGCCGCTCTGTGACACGATCACGGGCCCCCGGCGGACATCGACTCCACTGGAACCGATGGCATGGTCACGGAGTACGCGGCGGGCGCACCCACATTGCTGCGAATTAAAGGGGACGTACCTGTACGCCCATTTGCCCGGCCGCACCATTGTGCCAACGTATATCGTCGTGTGCTGGTCGGCATGTGGTTAATAAGGTCAGCTGCTGAAGTACTTCTTTCTAACAGCTTTCACATCCCGAAAGACAAATACCAGGAAGTGATAGAGGATTTTTCTATAGTAGACATGGGTGGCTGAGGTAATGCCGGCTGTAGAATATAGAGAAAGCTTTTCCTTTTCTGCAACAGAGGTACATTAATTGTATATTGATACATAAAGAAGATGGAAATTAGGGAACAAAATGTGACTTTTAAGAAGAAATGTAATAGGATAATGAAAGAAGAACATGTCTGCCATCCCTTGTGATGCTTTGCTACCTATAGATCGATAGATACATTGTAGATAGATAGATAGATAGATAGATAGATAGATAGATAGATAGATAGATAAATAGACTATGTAGAGTACAGCAGGAAGCTAAATGCTTCAAAAAGTAAACAAGACGCAATAACATTCCAGCAATTGTCTTTTGGGTATCTCTGTTCTGGACGAGCGTCTCATAACGAATGTCTTAAATTAGATGTTATAAACAAATAGTTCAATTAAAGTGTAGGGTCGTCCACTCATTGTGACTGCTCTATGTACGCTAGATTCTGTACAAGATAAGTATTGTCTTCCTGCTCTTTGTACAAATGCACATAGCATGGTTTTTCTGAGAGGCTATTAGATAATTATTGAGCGGTCTATTCAAGCAGGAAAAAAAGAAGCCATTTACTTTTCCTCTAAACACATCCTTTTTACTCTCTCCTCCCTGCTGCTGCAATCATTTCACTTTAAAATAAATGAAGTACCCAACGTAAGCTCAGTGAAGTAGTTGCAAAACAGGAAACAAATTACCTTGCTGTTTACAAAATTACCAACTGCTTGCTCCTGCCATTATCTCATGGAAGATACTAATGACTTTACGCACATGCAGTTAAAGCATTCAATCAGTTTGAAGGAAGCCCCGACACAGAGACTTCAGGCGCATTGTGGTTAACCAGGAATCCAAAACAAAATCTACCTACAGCAACAATTTACACTTGTGGATGTATGCGTCTGTGCAGCTACAGCTTTTAAAAGGTCACTTTTAATTGATTGCTCTATAATTCAAACAGTTCATTTGTTATTAGAAATATTTTAACTGCAGTGTTCAATAATCTAATTACACTCATTTTTATTAAGTGCTCTGAGTTATTCCCTAAAGTATTAGAGCTAAACCACAGAAATATATAACCAGTTATCTTACTATTTTAATAAACAATAAAATGATTAACATATTCAAGATGAACACAAATATAGCTTTTATTATCATGAGTAGCCAGAAGATGATAACATGTAAAAAAAAAAAAAAGTGTAAGGTGGTTTATTCAAAGCAACCATCTAACCATCTACAATGAGTAGGAAGCATGTTGCAGCTGTTGCTTAAAGCGGAGTTCCACCCAAAAGTGGAACTTTCGCTCGTTGTACTTCTCCCCCCTCCGGTGCCACATTTAGCGTCTTTTGGGGTGGAGGAGGGACAGAATACCTGTTTTTTGACAGGCATCCTGTTCCCACCTCTGGTAGCCACAGCCGCGGCTATTGACGTCACCACTTGGCTCCCTCCTCCTCCCCCTGTCGCCGGGCCAGTAGAAGAGAGGAACGGAGCCTCGCGCATGCGCAGTAGGGTTCCCGGCGCAAAGCCGTAAGGGTACACTGCCAGGTTCCCTTACCCACAATGGCGCGGCAGCACCCGAAAGCTGATGGATGCATCAGCTGTGGTGGTGACATCGCTGGACTCCAGGACAGGTAAGTGTCCTATTATTAAAAGCCAGCAGCTGCTGTATGTGTAGCTGCTGGCTTTTAATTTTTGCAGTGGTGGGGGGACCTCTGCTTTAAAGTGGTTCTAAAGGCAGAAGGTTTTTTATCTCTATGCATTAAGACATAAAAACCTTCTGTGTGCAGCAGCCCCCCTCAGCCCCCCTAATACTTACCTGAGCCCATCTCAATCCAGCGATGTTGCACGAGAGTCTCGACTTTCCGGGACTCTCCCTCCTCATTGGCTGAAGCAGGGCAGAAGTGTCTCCCGCTGCTGTCAATCAAAGTCATTGAGCCAATGAGGAGAAAGAAGGGGTGGGGCCAAGCCACAGCTCTGTGTCTGAATGGACACACAGAGCAGCGGCTCGGGTCCAGTGCTCCCATTGCAAGCTGCTTGCTGCAGAGGCACTGGGCAGGAGGGAGGGGCCAGAAGTGCTGGGGAAGAAGAGACGCTGTGGAGAAAGATGCGGGACGAGAACACCAGAGCAAGAAGCAGAGGATTGGAGAAAGAAGAAGATGGAGGAAGAAAAAGATGGAGGAAGAAACCGAAGGATGAAGGAAAGAAGAAGGAAGAAGGAAGAAGATGGAAAGATGGAAAGAAGACTTTAATAAAGGAATTGTCAAAAACTGTCTCTTGTAATTTTTAACACTTTTGTCACTTTTTTTGGTAAAATGGTAGGGGTACTTTTGTACCCCCTTACCATTTCACACATGGGGGGCTGGGATCTGGGGGTCCCCTTGTTAAAGGGGGCTTTCAGAATCCGATAAGCCCCCCGCCCACAGACCCCCACAACCACCGGCCAGGGTTGTGGGGATGAGGCCCTTGTCCTCATCAACATGGGGCAAGGTGCTTTGGGGGGGACCCCAAAGCACCCTCCCAATGTTGAGGGCATGTGGCCTGGTACGGTTCAGGAGGGGAGCGCTCTCTCAACCCCCCCCCCTCTTTTCCTGCGGCCTGCCAGGTTGCATGCTTGGATAAGGGTATGGTATGAATTTTGAGGGGAACACCCACGCCATTTTTTTTTTTTGGTGCAGGGTTCCTCTTAATATCCATAACAGACCTGAAGGGCCTGGTATGGAATTTCGGAGAGATCCCCACGCATTTTTTTTCTTAATTTATTTTTTTCTTAATGCTAACATGACCTGTGTGCAAATAGCCTTAAAAAACCCATAGAAGTGAACCAGCGTAAAAAAAAAAAAAGGTCAAGTTGAGAGGTGCCCCCAGATGAATTTACGTGGCTTGACATTTACTAAGATATTGTCGGCGCAGTGAACCAGAGCACTTGAACACGCGCAAATCCGACTTACGCATGCGCATTGCAATAATTGACCTCACGCAGTTCTAAGTGTACTTGCCGGCGCAGCAGGCTTGTTTAGGGAAAGTCACTTTCTCATTCTGTTTTGGGCATATTTGTTACTTGGACAGTTATAACAATACTTCCTCACATCACCCCACATCACCCCCATAATATTGGCACTTCCAGGTTCTTTTAATCCTGAGTTGAAGATGCCGATGCCATGTCTATAGCGGCGCACCGCTCGCCACCTCCCGCGGCAAGATAATAGTAAATGGGAAATTGCGCTGTGTTACAGGCGCAAATGTTTTATAAATCCGAAAACGGCCATTGCGCATCGCCGTGCGCCGCAACTCATGGTGCAAACCGTTCATAAATCAGCCCCAATATATACTTACACAATTAACAAAGCATTCAGCAAGCATATCTTTTTACTGCAAATTCTTAATGGTAATGACAATCATCCCCCAAACACTGGATTTTTAAAATTTTTGTTTCACAAAGTTATGAGGGTTTTTTAAAATAAGTAACAAAACCAAAAATATAAACAAATCCTTATGGGAGGAGACCAGGATAAATCAAGTGTGTTACATATAAGATGGGGTAGCCTACCCCTTGAGTACAAAGTATCATTCAGTACCATGAGTGCAAATAATAGGTAATAGGGGGTACAACTGAACAGCCAAGGTATGTGAGATCAGAAACATCTGCCTAGCCCGTATAGGGGGTATAGTGGGTTAGTTAGTCCATGGTGAACAAAGTACGTAAGAACCATGTTCCTATTTTGGAGGTTCATAAAAGGAGCTGGCGGATATATAATCCAATATCTACTGTTACAGGGCCAAAAGCCCATAAAGATAATTGGAAGGATAGAGCAATAAAAGAAAAAAAAGAGGGGGAGGGAGAGATGGATTAGTCGGTGATGGATTGCGCCTCTCTCGGGTACAGTTAATGTGTTGGGTAAGCAAGTCATCCTATTTTTTGTTAAGCGTTTGCCATGTGATGGGTGAAGTCTGTGGATTCTTGGTAATGCAGCCAGCAGGCCCAGGTGTGGGAGAACTTGGAAGGGGTATCAGGAGCTATAGTTATGAGCTCTTCCATTTCTGCAACTTTCTGAATGCGTCTGAACCAATTGGTATGTTTCAGGGGGTCTATGGAGCCCCATCTTACCAGTATACACATCCTGGCAGCATTAACAAGCTGCATGGAAATAGATTTGTGATACGCCTTCTTAGAAAGAGATGGAGGAATCTGGCTGGGGTGAAATCTAGAGTATATGTGCTAATTTGAGTGAGGTTTTTTTACATTTTTAGATTTTTTAGACCACCAATCTGTGGCTGTAGTATGGCATATGTGGCATATGTGTACCTCCTTAGCTGATATAATGTTAGGATTTGCAGAAGGCTGCATAAAAACATCAGTGGTCCCAGTACCAGAGGGGGGCTGCTGAATTGAGGGATTACAACAAATATACCAGTTCAGTATCATCAGGTGAATGCTACAAATTGGTTATAATTCTATCAGAAATATTTGCAACATTTATTTAGTGAAATGAGAATATACATGTAAAAACGTTTTTTTCTTTATTGTGAGTGAAGTTCCGATTTAAGTTATAACAATGCAACTCCAGCATGGGTAACTGTACTTTGAAAAATGGACAACAGCATCTGGCATCCATTGTACATTCATAAAACACTCAGAGAGTTCATAAGTGCCAGCTGCCTCATATTTTCATGCCATAATAATACAGGTGCTAGCTCAAATGTTCTGAAGAAGGAGGAAAAAATAAACAGGATGACAATGTGGTTTGGAAGGGATCTAGATAGACAAACGGGCTGTGTGGTGCCTTAAACTCACATGGATTTGGAGGGGGGATTCCTCTGCATTGTCAGTTGTTGGCACTGACTGCAGAACGTAAGGCTTATCTGGCCCTCACCAGAGAACCCTACCCAAAGTTGTGGGTTTTGCTGCATGACAATACCAGTATAATAAGGTCCTCAAATTGTCCCCACTGGCAACAGCTCACAGGAAACCAAATAACTAAATTGTAAGGTAAATGTCAAAGAACAAAATATTTTTTGACTCCAGGTCTAAAATTATATTTATAAGGTAGTCTCCAGGACTAAATAACTGAAACCACTTACACAAAAAGACCGTATCACAGACTTTATGAACCATACAACATCCTTATATATCTCAAATTATTACTTATGAACATAATAACCAAAAAGCTGCCTCTCCCTTCACACGCATACCTGTAAATCTAATAAACATTGGACAGAACAAAGAGCACATGTCTAAAGACCATTATAAATACAATAAAAAATCCCCAAATTCCCCCTATTCCCAAAGCCAGCTGTAAATGTGAGTGCATTCAACATTGTATCCTGTACAATCACAAAGTTTTGAGGCATAAATGATTTCTCTGTATCACAATGAGATTAATGTTCACATTTGCTAAATCAGCAGCATATAGGAATCTCTAAGCAAATTCCACTCAAAGGACAATGGGTCCCTAAATTCTCCAGAGTGGTTATCTGATCACCCACTGTGTCAGGACCTACCACAGGCACCTGTGCCGTGCCGTTCGTTGCCCTGCTAAATCTAGTCTCCAACTCCAGGGGGTATTAGACAGGAGGTGTAAGGATGGTCATAGATGTTTTTTGTTTTTTTTCTATCAACCAGCAGGTACTATGCTATATCAACCAGTATATCTGGGGAAAAAACATGCCTAGAGAAAGCACATCCTGCCACAAAAAAAATATGATTTCGATTTCAGAGTCAACCAGGTCATATCATGCATTTATACAGTGTGTACAATGTACACAAACCCTGCGGGGGGTGGGGCCCACAGGGCTCTTACACACAATGCACCCATATAGTAGCTGCCACCACTCTTATGTGTCTCCCCACAGCACTGATCTTCTTTGGCTCACCTGCAGCTGCCAAATTCTCCTCTTCTCCCCTCCTGGTTTCTGGCAGCTACAGCGAAGCCACTGATTGATTTCATTCTGATAAAAGGATCACACCTGCTGCTCCGACCCCCCCTGTACTGCCCCCCCATCACCAATCCCCAGGAGGTCCTCCCTGCAGCACTGCTGGCCAGCTTCCCCTCCCTCAGTCTGTAGCTGCTGCTGGGGCAGGAGATCCGTGTCAGGATGGAGAGCAGGATGGAGCTTGTAAACATGTCATGTTTACCAGTCCCTCTTTGAATTAACACAGTAAGTGATCAGTACTGATCACTCCTGTGTTTATTCATCACTGCAGCATAGTAAACCGTGTTTACTATGCTTCAGTTTGTGAATCAATAAAAAGCCACTGTACAGAGACTTCTATTCATTTGACTGCAGTGCAGCTGAGGCTGCAGAGAAAGGGACTGAGGACTCCATGTTCTCAGTCCCTTTCTCTGTCTCAAAAAAAGAGATATCAGGGGTCTGTTTATAACCCTGATGTTTTGCCAAAGCCCCCCTCTCGCCCCCCAAAAAAGTAAAAAATAATAAGAATAAAATTGTAAAAAATATAAAATGTAAAAAAAACATAGTAAGGCCTCGTTCACATGTGGCATATAAGAGCATACACCCCTGTGAGGCCATATTTACCCACACGGGAACACACAGTTGTTCCGTGCATCCCTATGCAGGCAATCTTGTTGATGTCAATTGGGAAACGGTGTTGCATGGACACAGCCATTGCTCTTGATTTGACACCTGTGTGGTTTGGGTGCATATCCCTGAATTCACGCTGTTTGTGTTTGGGACTGGGCACCCGCACATACAGATGTCAGATTGGGAGTAGCAACTGTGTACTTTGATGAACATTTGCACAACCATTGCAGGGGCCTACAAATATTACAGGGATTGTACTGGGGGACAGACTGACCTTTGGGAGATTATATTGGGGGACAGACTGACCTTTGGGAGATTATACTGGGGAACAGACTGACCTTTGGGAGATTATACTGGGGGGTCAGATTGACCTGGGGATTATACTGGGGGACAGACTGACCTGGGGGGATTACACTGGGAGATAGATTGACCTAGGGGAGATTATACTGGTGACAGACTGACATTTGGGGGATTATACTGGGGGACAGATTGACCGGGGGGATTGTACTGGGGGACAGACTGACCTTTAGGGGATTATACTGGAGGATAAATCGACCTTCCGGAAAGATTATACTGGGGGACAGACTGGCTTGGGGAAGGATTGCACTTCGGACAGACTGACCCGGGGGGGGGATACAGTGGGGGACAGATTGATCTTGGAGGGGAGAGAGAAAGTTTATATTGGGAGACAGACTGACCTGGTGAAGGATTGTACGTGGGGAAAACTTACCTTGTTTTATTTAACCATGCCCCTTAAGATCCTCTCACTGTTAATGCAATTTGGCCACACCCACTCCTCACCATGGCGCTCATATCGCACCGCATTAATCTTCTATTTGGTGTTCCCAGAAGTGCTTTAGGTATTTTACTATCCTAGAAACACCCCTGGCACAATAAAAACCATGCCAAGCACACAGTTTTTTTTTTTTAAATCAAACAAGAAGGCCAAACTTATGATCTTGCAAACAGGCCCACTGATTTCATAAAATGCCCCTGAAGTCAACTAACAAAGGATAGAAATGATGGCTGGCCATGGAAGGTGAGTAGTTTCTTGTATTATAGCTTCTTATTGGTATAAAATACTAATGAAATAGCTTTTACAGGTGGGAAGAGCTGATAGATCTCTTTTTTAAGCACTTAATAAGTAAAGCACAAAAATCTGTAGACCTTCAACCAAATTATCTATCTATAGAATTGCTGCTACGTATTAATTTGGTTTAGCTCAAATCAGGTAAATCAGTGAAAAATCTGATCACATATTCTGACAAGGGAAATGAAAATAGTGCATTCAGAAGTCTTGTTGGTTGTACCATCTAATTACAGGACATCATGGCGTTTTTTTTGTGTTTAGGCTGTCAAATTGAGTTGACAGATGAAATAAATATTTACTGTAGAAGGGGAAGCATTTATTTCCTGCCCAGTCCTTAGAACAATCATAGACTTTATACAATTGAATTAAGAAGCTAGAAAGCAATTGTCACACTTCCCTAAATTCTCTTCATGCATTGTCTCTTCAGTTGACACTATCCATTAAGTACTACAAGGCTTTCCTTATTGCAACAAGGAAACATGGAAAAAAGACAAAATAAATAAAGAGAACTTACAAAATCTGGTTTCTTTTATTGTCATTGTAATTTGCAGACTCTAATTTAGAAACTCCTCTGAATGAAGAACACAAGGGTCACCAATTACAAAACAACCATTTCCTGTTCAACAGTACTATGAGCGCCAGATATTTAAAAATTAAGCAATATTATTTACCATTGAGAAACATTATATGTGTTCTTTCTAAAAGGATGATAGTGGAATAATACTTTACATATGCTATAATTTGCCTGAACAAATATTGTACTTACATCCCATTTGACAAAAAGGATTGCAAGTAAGGGCTAACCATAGATGGGTGAATGTGTCACCATCAACAACAGCCATAAGCACACCTACCAATCTTCAAATGCACCAGAACCACCTGATAACTTTTACAAGTTGGAAATATATCATATTTATCTGCGTATAACGCGCACTTTTTCCCCCTTAAAATCGGGGGAAAGTCGTGGGTGTGTGTTATACGCCGATCCCCACTGTCTGTAAGCCAAAAAGAGCGAGCGGCGCCGAAAAATAGCGAACGCCGCCAAAAAATACAGTCCAGACTGGGTGGGACTGCAAGCCGAGCCGAGCCGAGTACACAGTACTGTCGGCTCATTCTTTTTCGTTGGCGCGCTGTCTTTTTCGGCGGCGCTCGGGCATTTTTGGTGGCGCTCGCTCAGTATTTTTCGGCGGCGGGAAATATAAATGTGGGCAAGGCTGCAAACGGTGCTGGGCAAGCTGCAAATGACACTGGGCAAGCTGCAAACGGTGCTGGGCAAGCTGCAAACGGCGCTGGGCAAGCTGCAAATGACACTGGCAAGATGCAAATGACACTGGCAAGCTGCAAACAGCGCTGGGCAAGCTGCAAATGACACTGGGCAAGCTACAAATGATGCTGGGCAAGCTGCAAATGACACTGATCATTCTGCAATGATGGACAAGGCTGCAGATGCACACTGATAAGGCTGCATTGATGGGCATTTTCTTGTAAGTTTTTTTTTTTCCTTAAACTTCCCTCCTAAAACTTTTTTTCCTTAAAATGCCCTCCTAAACTTGGGGTGCGTGTTATACGCCGATAAATACGGTATGTGCAATTTTGATGGTAGTAATTCTAGAAAGACAAATTCTCTTACAGATGTGAATGCCCACCCTAGGAGATTATTTACGAGATGCTATCTGATAATATAAAAATGTACTCTAAGGTATGAAAATAGAAGAAATGTCCTGTTACCTTGTCAGCACTGGTTCATTGGAATACATGTTATGGGTTTTTTTAGAGATTCTCAGACTGCTATAACAGGGTTTGTATTTTATAATAATGTATGTACAGTGCCAGGCTAATTTCTGTGAAGACCCCCAGGCAGTCAAACCTTGGCGCACCCCTCTCAGGTGAGATGACCATCACTACATAGGTTGTGGCAAAATCTTTTACAAACTGAAAGCTGAAAGAAGATGAGCTTTTAAGAGACAAACTATAATGTGAACCTGATGTTCATGTTTTTTTTTAATTAAAATTTTATTCAAATCGATTTTTTAAAGAAGTTACAGGATAGCCATACAGTGTGTGTACATTATTTGAGTACAAAACCTCCTTTCTGACAGTCTGAGAATACTTAGTCATATCCCAAGTAAGCAGGCACTGGCATTATTGCAATGTAGCACCTTCCTAGATAGGCTGCTAGTAAGGGTAGGCAAATTTAGTTCAGTGGCTCTCCTCTAATCAGCGGAGCAGCATGTAATTGCTTTAGGCTGGTCTGGGCTCTACAGGCTGCAAGTGAAGAGTCCAACGAGCAGCCTGAATATTTATGTAGTTGCAGCCAATATCTGGGGAGTTATGCCCAGATGGTGGTTGGGGAGTGCATACATAGTTTGTATCCTTAGAGAGCAGTATTCTTCCCCAGGAGAAAGGGTTCCCAACCAGAAAGGATGTCAGCACTTCCTGGTAGTCTAGCTGAAGATCCTGCCAGTCTCATCGAGGTCCCAGCTTTGCATAGTTGGGAGGACTATTCTGCCTAAAGTTCCTAGAGAGTTAAAAGAAGGGTTTCACCCAGCATCCGGTCTGGAGGCTCACTGAGAGATTATCTGCCTGGGTGTGGAGGAAGACATTCAAGCTCCAGGAAAACTGTGAGTACAGGCCCGGGAGAGGGATTCTTGTGACTGTTGCTACTGTTACTACCTAGTGCATTCGTATTAAGGCTTGCCTGGCCTAGGACATTGCTTTTGATGTCCCAGTGCTGTCCATTTCATGTCCTACTGCTCAAGAGACTGTTCTGAGAAGCAGCTAGAAAGGTAAGAGTGTCCTTACACTCCTGTCCTAAGCCCATCCAAGTTATTCTGCAATAAACTTAAAAAAGACAGCCCCTAGACTGTTTATTAAGACAAAAGAGTGAATGTTGCTGTTTGCCTGGTTGCTGCTACACAGAGGGAAAAGAACCCGGGACACAAATTCAGCGGCTCCTGCTGAGGTAGTGCTACATTAACAAGAATAAAGGAATAATAAGATGGTAAAAAAGATAATGTAGGTATCCCCAGACAAATTAAATATAGTAGATGAGGACTAATACCAGTAAGGGGGGTCATTGAGAGCAACTAAACAGGCCACTTTTTGAGCAACAGTCTCATCTTGGGTAAGTAGCTTAACGCATTTCACCATACATGGAAATCTGCAGTACGTGTCAAAAAAAGAAAAAAAGATAGAGAGAAAAGGGGAGAAGAGAGTGAAAATAAGGAGAGGAACCAAGTGTGTAGGCTGGCAGCCAGAGCCAAGTTCGGCCAACTATACAAGCTCAACATTAGTGGGATCCTAGGATGATTGTTCAGTGAGGGGGGTTTTCTAGGTATTTCCACAATTATCTGACCTGGTTTTATTTGTCCAAGGAGTGCTCTGCACATTTCCATTCAAGGGTAACTAGGCATCTAGCTGCTGTTAGAATGTGTGTTAACAGCTATTTGGAAGCTTTGAAGGATGTGCAAGCAGGGAGCCCCAAGAGAAAAGTTGTAGGAAAGAAGGGAATCCAGGACCCAAAGAGAGTGTGAATAAGAGAGTGGATAGCCCAACAATAGGAGATGAGAAGTGGACAATTCCAATATATATGTAGTAGGGTTCTTAAATCCCTCCTACATATTCAACATCAAATTTCAGCAGTGAGGTAAATTTACTAGAGCAGCGTTGGGGTTATGTACCAATGGAAAAGGATTTGGTATTGATTTTCTTTGTATAGGGTACAGAGAGAGCTTTTATAGGTCTGAGACCATATGACTTGCCATGTTAGGAGAGGTAATTCATCGCCCAGAATCTGCTCCCATTTTCTCACATATTGGTGCTTGAATGGATGTTGGAGAGGGAGGGAGATAAGTATCCCATAGATCTGGGAAATTAGAATCTTAGAGGATGGTACCGCCAGACAGGTTTATTCAAAGGCCATCAGTTTATAGAATGTGAGGGAGTTGGTTAGAGTTTGAGCGTATTGGTGGATTTTTAAATAACGAAAACAAAGCTTGTCTGGGGAGACTAAAAGCTTCTTGAAGATCTGAAAAAGTTCAAAGTTTTCTGGTTCTAGCTTCCACCAGTTGGCCAAAGTAAAATAAGGCCCTATCACTCCACTAATAAGACATCTGTGAGGTTAAGCTTTCGGGCATATTAGGTGTGAATAGAAAAGAGGTTGCTAAAGAAGCTGGGTTTGTGAGAGGCCCGTCTCCATAAGGTGTGCAGTAAGGAGATAGGTCTCAACAAATGGGGATGGTGCATAGAAGCTTCACTGATCCACAACAGAGTGTTGGGATGGACAGGGGCTATCTATAATTTCTAGATTTTGATCCAATGTTTGTACATATGCAAGGTGTACCAGGAGGCTACGGAGTGTAGTTGGGCTGTTAGATAGCATTTGACTAAATGTGGAAAGGCTAAAAGTCCTTGCTCTCGAAGGGCATATAACATGGATTTAGCAACCCTATAGAGTTTATTATTCCACGAGCAAAGTGCCTTGGAGTTTTTCAAACAATGGATGAAGGAATAGGGACTGATAGGATTTCATATAGATAGAGAAATTTAGGTAAAATAAACATTTTAATGGTTGCAATACGGTCAAAAAAGAGATATGATGTGATTTCCACTGGGAAAGAAGAGCAGTGACATTGTACAGTGAAGGAAGTTTTCTTTATATAGTGTATCATAGGAGGGGTGAACTTAACACCTAAGTATTTTAATGAGGAAGTTTTCCATGTACAAGGAAAAGATTAAGAGAGGTACTGTACTGTTTGGTGAGGCATATTAAGAGGGAGGGCTTCTTTTTTAGAGTTATTAAAGGGGGATTCCACCCTAAAGTGGAACTCCCGCTTTTCGGAACCCTCCCCCCCTCCGGTGTCACATTTGGCACCTTTCAGGGGGGAGGGGGGTGCAGATACCTGTCTAAGACAGGTATCTGCACCCACTTCCGGGCATAAACTCCCACGGGAGTTTACGTCACCTCCTGTCCCGGCGCGCTGTCTGCCGGGACACACACGTGACCCGGCAGACGGCGCTGAGGATTCTCATTGCGCCGCGCGACTCGCGCATGCGCAGTAGGGAATCGGGAAGTGAAGCCACTTCCTGATTCCCTCACCGAGAATGGCGCCGGCTACAGCAGGGAGCCGAGCGATCGATCGGCCTCTGCTGCCGACACCGCTGGACCCTGGAACAGGTAAGTGTCCATTTTTTAAAAGTCAGCAGCTGCAGTATTTGTAGCTGCTGGCTTTTAAATTTTTTTTTTCAGTGCAATCCCGCTTTAATCTTAAATCCAGAGAGTAGGCTATAAGTTTTAACTCTTTGTAAAAAATTATGTACTGAGGTGTCCCGTACATTGGGAACCAATCTGATGTCGGCCGCTAAAGCCCCTATACATAAAGCGAAAAAGGAGGAGAAGTAAAGGGCAGCCATGCCACGTGAGTACCATTAAATATAGCATAAGGAGGGGAGGTAGTGTTCGTTGTTCTGTTGCAGGCAATAGGGACAGAATATACATGGGTAATAGCTCTCACGAAAGGACCCTTGATGCCTAGGTAGCGGGAATGGCAAACATAAATGGCCAGCTTAGCCTATCAAAGGCCTTTTCAGCATCAAAGCTAAAGATGAGTGCTTCTTTTCGATCCTTATTTGCCACTTCAATAAGATCTATAAACCTGCTAGTGTTGTCCCCTGCCTAAATGTCTGTGGTTTATGCACTTTAAGTTGCTATTGTGTATGTGTACATTACATTAATACAGTATTTTCTTCATATAGTCTTTAATGTACGTGTGTACCTCAATGGTAAAACACTAGCAGAAGTGCAAATAATTCACTATATGTTAGCTGAACTCTGGTGACATCACAATCTCCACCTTGTCCAATCAGAGAACGCCTTATAATAAGCATTCTACAAATGGTGACAGTGCTGAGCGAGTGATCCCCTGTGGTCAAAATGTAGAGAGGAAGCCACTCACACAGAACCCAAGCTGGACCTGGAAGAGTGTGGCTATCACTGTAGTAGTTCTGAATACTACAGTGTTCTTCAGCTTCCCCAGTGACCTATCAGCTATAAGATGTGCATACTTACATGGTGCCAAGCTGGACCAATGTAAGTAAATAATACAAATAATTCCTAGAGTTTCCAGAAAGATTTTCACTGTTCTCACTCCCTGCCATTATGTAGAAGGGCTGCTGGGACTTGCAGTCTGCTCCAAGGAACACCAACTCATTAGAACACCGATGTTAAGGACTACTGCCATTCTGGACTCACCATTTATGGACTCTTCCTATGAAGGTATGTTGGGCCAGCCACAGTTAGGGTTAATTAGGAAAAAGACTCTGGTCTGTTAAACTGTTATGTTGAGTTTCAACAGTAAAGTTGTGTTAACTGCTTTATGCCTGGTCTGAAGTTATTCAAAGGTGTGCATGTTGGGTTTGGCGTATCAAAAGAACTAGAGTCTGTAATAGCACTATGAGGTATTAAACAACATCACTACAAAAGGTTAGGTTAACTCAGCAGGACAGGGTAGAGAAAAGTAGTTGCTGAGATTACCAAGTGAAGGAACAAGCTACAAGCAACCAGTTGTTAGGTGAGGTACTGGTAAGGTGACAGGTCATCTGGTAGCGAGGGGGTCAGTTTTCTGCCTCCCCCCTAGTGATCGGTCTGCCATGATAACTGGGAGCGGACCAGCGTTACATAGATCTAAGGCCTAGTCATCAGGTTTGGTAAATGAAGGAGTTAATGAGCACGCATGAGGTCTGCTCTTTGTGGTCGGCAGGACCCAATTCCGTTACTTGGAGTGAGGTAACAGAAGTGGGCTGGACTGGTGGAGTGGGCATAGGCTCAGCGCGTCCCTCCTAATGCAAAACATACAAGCACAGTGTGGAGCAACATCACCTGTCAGAAGAACTGCACTTCATCGTTACACACAGTGAAGCTCATCTTTAAGTTGGGAAGCTACCTTAATGTTTGACTTTTCACCTGACTGCGATCCCTGCCTGGTCCCAGCGATTGATGAGCGCACACCGAGTAAAGTATACCACAATGTGCACGGGCACCATAGGCCCAGCCACATGTGCACATTGTACTTCGAAATAACATGGTGCCCATTCTATTGCACTATACTTTCTAAGTGCAGGAAATCAGTGACTTCACGTCATGCATATGCTAAAAGATGTGGCACAGAGTTTCATAACCAAGGGTCTGTGTGGTGGTCACTTTTTTGAAGTTAACTCAAGCTGGCATTGGCTTATGAAAAATTGTTTAATATACTTATGAAAATTGTTTAATATACTGTACAATATCAAGCTCAAGGACACTGCCCATAAAACTCTACAGAGATTTTCAGGCATTTTCCAAAAAGTAAAGGGGCTGATCATATTGGACACAACAGACCAGAATAATGTGTTGGGTTGTATTTTTTGTCAACTGTTTTTCACTTTAAATATTCACTTTAAGTATTAATTAAACAACTTAAGATATACAGTATAAACATTCAGATCAGTACATCACCTACCCAATGTTATGTTCTATTCAGCCAAAATTGGCTTTGGATGCATTATTTAATATCCGTTTTAAAAACATGGTACAGCCTGTTGCAGCTATTCTAATCGCAGCAAATGAGGCCAAGGCCTAGCAACGAGGAGAGTTCATGATAAAAAACATTAGCACCTGCATCTTCAGAAGTTAATGACTGAAATCCATTATGTCCAGCATGAATATGTTAAGATTTTACCTCAGAAAGCAGCTGCTTTGTGATTTAACAATGACCCAAAAAGCCCCCACTTAGCAGAACATAATTTTATATTGCAGTCAACAGAGGCTAACTTATGAACAGGGTAATTTGACAAATTTAGTTAGTACTCAGCAATTGTTTCAGTTTTCACATACAGGCTCCTAGGTTGATGGGTGTGATATTTGTACATAATATTTGTAGCACTATAACTAGCAATGCTAAAATGTAATGAAGGAATAAAATATAAGGATCATATGCACGCTGGTGTGGGTAACAGTGCAGTCACCCGTATTCCTTTCTTTGCAATGGCCTCAACCTCTGACTGCTCACAAGCACCCCCCAGCTTTTTACATACTGTCCAGCTATTGTGCAATGTACAATGGCTATTGTCTCTAAAATAATCTTATTGCAAGATAAAACTGTCAGTTTATATATCAGCAGAACCAAGCTACTTACATATTGTCCAGCCACTATAAAATATTTTTGGCTATTGTGTCTCAAATAATACACTCTAATGTTTTTGCAAAACAAACCTTGCCTTGTTCCTTTCAATTTGCTGCCTATTTAAGTAATTGCGTACTGTCCTGATGCTAGCCAGTTTCTACTAAACACACACCTGTGTCTAAATATTTTTATATTTTCACAACAATTTGGGATATGGGGAGTTGTGGTTTTAAAATGTTTTTGTGCACTCTGTTCTGCCATTTTATTACAGTGTGGTACTGCAAAAAAAAAAAAAAAAACAAGCTTACACACCATACTACGAATCTGTTTTGTCAGTGGCCTATTAGATTTAGATTTATTTTTTAACCAGTGCTCAGGCCAATTTTCAGCTTTTAGCGCTGTTGCATCTTGAATGACCATTTGCAACACTGTACAAATATGAAATTTTTATCATTTTATTTCACAGAAATAGAGCTTTCCTTTGGCGATAATTACTGTATTTATCGGCGTATAACACGCATTTTTTCGCCTTAAAATCGGGGGAAAGTCGTGGGTGCGTGTTATACGCCGATCCCCCCCCCAAAAAAGTGCCCAAAAAAATCAAACGGCGCCGAAAAACAGCGACCGCCGCCGGAAAAAAAACGATCGCCGCCGAAAAAGACCGATCTGTCTGTTCGGCTCCGATCGCAGTCCCGCGGGACTGCGAGCGGAGCCGAACAGACGGCTCTGGCTTTTCCGGCTACGCTCGCAGTCCCGCCTCCCTGCGCTCGCTTTCTGAAACAGCAGGGAGGCGGGACTGCGAGCGGAGCCGAACAGACGGCTCAGGCTTTTCCGTCGGCGCTCAGTCTTTTCCGGCGGCGCGGTCTTTCTAGGCGGCAAATTTAAATGTGGGCAAGCTGCAAATGACTCTGGCAAGCTGCAAATGACACTGACAAGCTGCAAATGACACTGGGCAAGCTGCAAATCACACTGGGCGAGCTGCAAATCACGCTGGGCAAGCTGCAAATGACGCTGACAAGCTGCAAATCACACTGGGCAAAGCTGCAAATGACGCTGGGCAAGCTGCAAATGACACTGACAAGCTGCAAATCACACTGGGCAAGCTTCAAATGACACTTGGCAAAGCTGCAAATGACGCTGGGCAAGCTGCAAATGACGCTGGGCAAGCTGCAAATGATGCTGACAAGCTGCAAATTATACTGGGCAAGCTGCAAATCACACTGGGCAAGCTGCAAATCACACTTGGCAAAGCTGCAAATGACGCTTAAATGTAAGTGTTTTTTTCCCTAAACTTCCCTCCTAAAACTTTTTTTTTTCCTTAAAATGCCCTCCTAAACTTGGGGTGCGTGTTATACGCCGATAAATACGGTAATCACCACTGAGGTTTTTTTTTTGGTAAATAAATGAAAAAATTCTGGAAATTTCGAAAAAAAAATAGTTTTTCTTTGTTTCTGTTATAAAATGTTTAAAATAAATAATCTTTCGTCATAAATCTTGGGCAAAATGTATTCTGATACATTTATTTGGTGAGAATAGCCCAAATCAGTGTATATTATTTAGTTTATATGAAGGTTTTAGAGTCCAGAAACTATGGTATATACAGTATATCTGAAAATTGATCAGTCCTGATGTACTGCCAGCCTATCTCATTTCTTGAGACCCATAAATGCCAGGACAGTACAAATATCCCTCAAATTACCCCTTTTGGAAAGTAGACAGTATTTAGTAAAAGGCATGGCATATTTTTTGAAGTTGTGACTTTTTGACACAATTTTAAAAAAAATTAAGAAATGTCTAAATTTTTTTTTTTTTTTTTACTTTTTTACATTTTTTACATACTGTCACCAATGCAATTCAGTGTCATCGTATAACCGGTGTGGTAGTGAACAGGGACACTAACTGGAGACAGTATGTAAAAACAAAAATAATAATCATTTTTTTTATTTTCTTATTATTCTTTTTTTTTTACATTTTTTTTACTGTGACCAGCAAGACAGTGTTACCATAGTAACATTGTACTACCAGTGATGTTCACTTCTATAAGCAAGCATTTTTACTGAATGAAATTGATTAATTTAGTGTGTATTGTTGTGATTAGCTATGATTGGCCACAGCTAATCACGTTGTATAGATGGGCTGTGATCGGCCTTGTCTGTACCAGCTAGCAACACAATTGTAAACAATGAATCGCAGGAATCAAAGATATTCATTGTTTACAATTGCCATGTGATCTGCTGTTATTGGTCACAGTGATCACATGGTACTGGCAGTGAGCTAGTACACTGATCAGTCATTTTCTGTGTCCGGTGAACACAGCGGGTGACAGATCACATTGAAGCGTGGCCCTCCAGGCCTGCACGAGGAACATCCTGGTGAGGGTGTCATATGGCATCCACCCAGAACAATAGGGTTCCTGCTCTGGTGTCATTGGCCCTGACAGGAAGCAGTTAACCGATTGCTGACCAGCTGCCATCATTATACTGCGGCAGGTCGGCAAGTTCCCGTGAGCCATCGTAGCTATATGTCGGCTCATTTAAGCAGGATAGCTGGCCACGAGCGAGCGTGGGCACAAGAGGCAGAACAGGACGTGTGTGTGTAAACACACAAATCCCTGTTCTGTGAGGAGAGACAGATCATAAGTTCCTAATAGCTAGGAACCACGATCTGTCATCCCCTCTAGTCAGTCCCCTCCCTCTACAGTTAGAACACACAGTCAACCCCTTGATCGCCCCCTAGTGTTAACCCCTTCCCTTCCAGTGACATTTATACAGTAATCAGTGCATTTTTATAGCACTGATTACTGTATAATTGTCAATCGTCTCAAAAATGTGTCAAAAGTGTCCGATGTGTCCGCCATAATGTTGCAGTCACGATAAAAATTGCAGATCGCCACCATTACTAGAAAAAAAAATAATAATAATAAAATTGCAGAAGAATACATATCGGCCTAAACTGAGAGAAAAAAATTGCTTTTTTAAAAAACAATTGGGGATATTTATTAAGTTCAAAATATTGTGTTTTTTTAAAAAAATTGTCACTCTTTTTTTGTTTATAGTGCAAAAAATAAAAACTGCAGAGATGATTAAATACCACCAAAAGAAAGCTTTATTTGTGGGAAAAAAAGGACGTCAAGTTTGTTTGGGTACAGCGTGCGCAATTGTCAGTTAAAGCGATGCAGTGCCGTATCACAAAAAATGCCCTGGTCATTGACCAGCCAATTCTTCCGGTGCTGAAGTGATTAAAGTGGTTAAAGAGCACACTTTCCTGTAAGATTGACACTAATTGTGGTTTCTACTTCTGATACACCATTCAGACCTATAATCACTGGATAAAAAATGCAGCCAAAACTAACTATAGAAAAAAAAACATTTTCAGGTTGTAAAAAACCTGTTTGGGGTGCTGCTGCTGTATAATGGCTGAGCAATAATGTAAGAATATTAAAAACCAACTACGGTACACATCAAAAGTATGAGATGCCAGAATACAGTTTCCATGTCACTGTTCATGAGTAGGGATAAGCCGAACACCCCCCCCCTCGGTTTGGTTCGCAGCAGAACAAATGCGAACAGGCAAAAAAATAGTTTGAACATGCGGACACCGTTAAAGTCTATGGGACATGAACGTGAAAAATCAAAAGTCCTAATTTTAAATGCTTATATGCAAGTTATTGCCAAAAAAAGTGTTTGGGGACCTGGGTCCTGCCCTAGGGGACATGTATCAATGCAAAAAAAAAGTTTTAAACACTGCTGTTTTTTCGGGAGCAGTGATTTTAATAATGCTTAAAGTGAAACAATAAAAATGAAATATTCCTTTAAATATCATGCCTGGGGGGTGTCCTTAGTATGCCTGTAAAGTAGAAAATACCACAGCAAAATGAAATTTCTAAAGGAAAATTTAATTTTTAAACTACTCGCAATGTTTTGTCGGGTCCCAGCAATATAGATGAAAATCACTGAAAAAAAAGGCATCCCTGCACCCAAATTTAAAAAAAAAAGGCGTGGGGGGCCCCCCAGGCACTATATACTCTGAACAGCAGTATATATACTATACGGCTTGCCCTATATACTCTGAAGAAAATTGGGCCTTAGGTGTTGGTGGTACCAGAACACTGTAAGCAGGGGTCAAGTCCTGGGGAAAAAAGTGTGGGAACTCCAACCCAAGATCCCCTCCCCCACCAAAAAAAAATAAAAAATGATACGCTCATATGCACGAACTCTTCAAAAGTTGTATTTTTCATACAATTTTCGTATTGTGTGTATGAAGCTTAACTGTAAGTACATTAAAAAAAAAACAATCCTAAATAAACATAAATACGGTAATTCTCTGAATAATCAGCATTCATTCAATTGTGCTTCCAACACACATCATGTTCTGATCTTTATTTATGGAATTTTATTTTGTATATAGAGTGTTTATGTGGTGAGTTTACACTTTCATTGAACAGAGTTTGGATAACACAGGGTTAAACGGAAAGGTCATAAATTAACTGCACATTATCTGGACAGAATTCTTGTGGACATAGTGATGTGTTCCTGCTTAGGAGATGTATGTTAGCTTGGGGGGCTGCAAACTCTGCAGGGCTCCAACACACACTCGCTGCTATTCCAACCCTTCACATATTTCCACATAAACTTCCCTCCTGGCATTAAACTTTGCCAGGTATTGTGCTCAGCTTACCACCCCAAACTGATGTTCCTCCCTCAGCTCACCTCTCTCCCTGCATGTCCTGTGAGCAGAATAGCTGTGCTCCTCTGGGTTCTCTCATCATATGGCACTGAAGATAGAGGAGGGGGGATTCAGCGGGACACACAGAGCAAGTATGCAGGATACTGGGGGGGGAGGATGATGAGACAGAAAATCAGGAGGGGCCGGCAGGGAGGAGCGTATCACAAGAGGTCTGACTAAACACAATCTCTTAGCAGCAGGGACCTGATCTACCCATCAGCTATCTGTGATTGACAGGTAGATGAAGCGGAAGCTGTCATGGGGCCCCATACTGAATGGTCAGTCCACCCCTGGTGTGCGTCACTTACTATTGTGAGCTGTTTCGGCGACTGCTGGTTTAGCACCTGCCACACAGCTCGCATACTTCAAAGTCTTGTAGGACACAGCTGCTAACGGGAACTGAGTTCCTGTTGTGGAAAAAGTACAGGAACTCGTTCCCATGCGCTCCCGCAGGACTTGAGCCCTAACTGTAAGCCCTCACAGTTACTCTTGGTGGGCTCAGGAACTGGCCCTGCTATGAAATATTATATCAAAAATTGTAATTACATGCCCCTGTCATGGTGGTGCCACAACACTGTAACCCCTTACAGATACTATTGTTAAGCGCAGGAACATGCCTTGCTATGAAATATTATATCAAAAATTGTAATTGCATGCCCCTGTTAAACAGGGGCAGAAAAATGTGGCCTTGGGTGTTGGTGGTGGTGCCACAACACTGTAACCCCTCACAGATACTCTTGTTGGGTGCAGGAACGGGCCCTGCGTTGAAATATTGTATCAAAAATTGTAATTACATGCCCCCGTTCAACAGGGGCAGAAAAATTGGGCCTTGGGTGGTGGTGCCCTAAACCAAAAATATTTTTGGAAACTAGCTAATCTCCTCAGGGTTGAGGAGGAATAGGATAGTCAGCTTAGGCAGTCTTCAAGGGATCCCACATCCATAGCAAATTCAATCAGTTTCATCAGCATCACTTCATTGATAGCTACTGATCCAAGACTGATTTGTTTTTATGAATGTGAGCCTATCAACAGAATCTGTGGACAGGTGCACTCTTTGATCCATTACAAACCTTCCAGCAGCACTAAATGTGTGTTCATATAGCTTGCTGGATGCAGGACAGGCCAGTAGCTTAATTGCATATTGAGCTAGTTCTGGCCAGTGGTCCATCCTCAAGACCCAGTAACCCAGAGGATGCTCTGTTGGAAAGGTCTCCAAGTCTGCTCTTGCCCCTAGATATTCCTGCACCATGTAATGCAGATGCTGGCGATGGTTGTTTGAACCAATCAGACCTCGGCGATGAGGACTGAAAAATAGTTTAAAGGCATCGGTCAGCCGGCCACCTTCTCCCCCTCTCTTCCTCTTAACGAAGCCTCAGCAACACGTTGTCCAGCACCAGGAAATTGTAACCTCCCAGGGTCTGGAAATGCATTGCAGAAACCTTTCTTCAAGGCCTCCTGAAGATGTTTCATCCTCTGCGACCTCAGGATGAGTTCTGCAACGTTACCCTTGTAACGTGGATCAAGAAGGGTTGCCAGCCAGTAATGATCCCTCTCCTTGATACCTCGAATCCTAGGGTCCTTTCGCAGGCTTTGCAGAATCAGGGAGGCCATGCAGCGTAAGTTTGCAGAGGCATTCGATTCTGAGTCCTCTGAGTCCTCTGATCTATAACTACCTCCTCCCAGCCACGTACAATTCCTTGGGTTTCTGGGGACTGAAAACCATCCCTTGAAGACTGCTGCTGAGTGTTATCCTCTACATCCATGCTGACACAATCCTCCTCCTCTTCTTCCTGTGTGTTTGGTGGGCCCGCAGGAATGCTAACTGGATAAAGGGGGCATTGAGAGGTAAGGAAATCCTCCTCTTCCTCCCGCTATTCTGCCCTTAAGTGCCCTGTCCATGATTTCACGAAGCGTGTGCTCCAACAGGAAGACTAGAGGGACAGTGTCACTGATGCATGCATTGTCGCTGCTCACCATCCTTGTGGCCTCCTCAAATGGTGATATGACAGTGCATGCATCCTTCAGCAGTAGCCACTGGCGTGGCAAAAAATATGGCACCCTGACCCTGTCCTGGTGCCATATTGCACAGGTACTCATTGATGGCCCTCTGCTGTGTGTGCAGCCGCTTTAGCATTGCCAACATTGAGTTCCACCTAGTGGGCATGTCACAAAAGAGGCGGTTGGTGGGCAGGTTGCATTCCCTTTGAATGTCAGCCAGCCAAGCACTGGCATTGTATGACAGGAGAAATTTACACAGACTTTTCTGGCCTGCCTCAGGAGATCCTGTAAGCCTGGGTGCCTGCTCAAGAACCGCTGTACCACCAAATTCAGGACGTGTGCCAAACATGGAACATGGGTCAAGTGTCTTTGTCAGAGGGCGGAGAGAAGGTTGGTGCCATTGTCCCATACAACCATTCCTGGCTAAAGCTGGCATGGTGCCAGCCACCTCTGAGCCTGCCCCTGCAGAGCTGACAGACTCTCTGCCCCAGTGTGGCTCCTGTTCCCTAGGCAGACAAACTTAAGCACCACATGGCATCTTTTAGCCTGACTGCTTGCATAGCCTCTTGAATGCTTACGAAGCACCGCTGGTTCAGAGGACAAATCTGCAGAAGAGGCCATAGAGGAAGAAGAAGAGGAGGGGGTGGAGGAGAGAGCTGTGGCAGAATCACCACTAACATTTTGAAAGCGCGATGGCGGAACAAGTTCCAACAACACTGAACCCTGTCCTGCATGCTTCCCAGTTGCCAGCAGAGTTACCCAGTGCACCAGTAAGGAAAGGTAATGTCCTTGCCCATGCCTGCTGGACCATGAGTCAGCGGTAATCTGCACCTTACTGCTGACCACCCTGTTCAATGAGGCCAAAACATTGCCTTCCACATGCCGGTAGAGAGACAGAATGGACTTCTGTGAAAAGAAATGGCGTTTTGGAACGTGCCACTGGTGTACAGCACATTCCACAAATTCACGAAAGGGGGCAGAGTCTACCAGCTGAAAAGGCAGCAGGTGCAGTGCTAGCAATTTGTCCAAGCTAGCATTTAGACGCTGAGCATGTGGATGGCTGGGACCAAATTTCTTTTTACGGTTCAGCAACTGGGGTAGGGAAATTTGCCTGCTAAAATCAGAAGGTGGTGTACTACTAGCAGATTGGCTGCAAGTACTTGGGACACCTATTGCAATACCTTCATTCCTCTCAGTGCAGGTTTTTGAGAGGACTGGAGGTATAATAGGGTTGGAGATCCCAGATGAGGAGCAAGGAGAAGTCCGCCTTTTTCTTTGATGTGGGTCTTTCAAGTGCTGTTGCCAATCGACTGCATGCAGGTCGTCATATGTCTGGTCAAGCATGTGGTGCCCAAGTGGCTGCTGTTCTGGCCACGCTTGATCCTCTTCAGACATAGGTTGCAAACAGCAATGGTGCGATCTGCTGCACACGTGTCGAAAAAGGCCCATACCAAGGAGCTTTTAAAAGTCAGCGGGGAGTCAGCAGCGCCCTGCACCTGCGGAGCTCTGTGGTGTGATGCAATAGGGTGGCTGCCCTTAAACTGCCCCCCAGAGGACATCCTGCCTCATTGGAATTGTGCCTCCTCCTCCTTCTCTCTTCTCTCAGGCACCCAAGTACAGTCAGTGACCTCATCATCCCCTCCCTATTGGTTATTGGTTCAAACTTGTTAGTTTGAGTTCATTTGTTTTTTGCATTAACCAGGCAGGTACAATACCATAAGTATGGCTTCAAGAAAATATCTACTTATTCAAGTTATTCTGAGCTCATTTTATCACTGTATAACTTTCTCTATTGTCTAATGCCCCAACAAACACACCACACATAATTTATTGAAGCACTAAATTATCAGATTAAAATGCTAGAATGTTAAATGTTATCTTAAACTCCAGGGAAACAGCTGGATACATGAAATACATATAAGGGAGCTGTTTTACCTGTTAAAAACCTTTTGTCCATTCAGTCTTGGAATGTGCATAGCTCTGCCAAACCCCACTGCTAGGTAGGTGACACCATTTACACTTAAGGAATACAATTATATTTTCCTTCCTTCCCCAACCTGCTAACTGGACCATGGAAAAGCAGCAGTGAACTGCTGGCAATATCTGTTATTTTTTCCTTCACTAATTCTTTCTCCTCCTATCAGCATTTTCCTTATCAATTTGCATAGTGCACACCTGATTGGCTCCCAGTCTTGCTCCTCCCTCTTCCAGTCTGAGATCTGTTGTATTGGGGATTACAACAGAGTGATATGAAAACTCATACAATTACGTCTGCATTGGAAAAAAAAATACATTTACTTATTTATTAATGCATTCAGGGCTGTATTGATTTGTGTCTTGTATATCTGCCTGGAGTTCGTCTTTAAAATTTTGTGTTTTCTTACTGAGATTAGATTTGTATTTCAGAGTGCTCAATGCTATACATTTTTTTCCACCTCTTATGTCCAATTAGGTATTAATTGTATGGATTTTATGATCAGATTTAAAAAGCATCAATGTTTAGTATAAATGTAGATACACTATTAAACAAATGCAAAGTTGCAATGATAGCAGAGATAATGATAGTGACTAGTTGCAAACAAACATTTAACATATTGTGGACTATATTTTTATCAATGAGCAAACAATGGAATGACTGGCAGAAATCGTTGGACATAAAAATACAGATATATCTGTGAAAAACAGCAGAGTAAGCAAATTGTTAATGAGGAAAGAGATAAAGTGAAGGGGATTTGTGGTTTGGGTATGTTAGAGAAAACATCTCAGATATCCTTTAAGAAAACCTCAGCCTGCCAGCTCGTGTAGTTAATGAGCATTGGAGGCATAATTTACCTCTTTAATAGGAAGCTATGTAAAATGCAAGAGGGCAGTGGACCTCACAAGGTGAAGGGGACATTCTAGCAGACATTCTGTATGTGAAAATGACATAAAGAGGTTCACCACTGCAATGAACTTATTGTCATTAACATTTTCTGTACACTATGAAAATAACTACCAATGTAACTAGATGTCACAAGTTTATATAGTATGTTAATTGACCTGAATAATATGTAAGAATTGTAAATTGATACTTTAAAAAATAGCTTTGTTGTCTTTGTTATGTGGGTTGCTAAAGGTACATTTCAGGTAACCAGAAAACAAGCCTTGCAATGCACTCCAAGGACACCATCAACTGCCATGGGATTCTGATCTGTAAGTAGGCTTAGTTGTAAAGCACTAATATTCCTCATTGCCTTTAAATAACTTCTACATGGTAATCTTTAGGTTTGAGAAGCCATTTTCTGAACCTATAAATATGGCAGGCCAAATAACCTCAAACCAGCGATTTAAGGCTTCTTGATTCAGAAGAGAAGTTACATGTTACGGAATCATGAAACAACAGTCTGCTGTCTCACCTAGAAGCAATTGTGAAAGAATATGAATATGTAGTGGATTAAATAAAAATCAAAACGTAAAATAAGAACCTATAGACTGAGGCCAAAACTACAACTCATGGGACCCCAAAGAAAACATTGCAAAATGTTCATGGACCCCTTTATTCTGTTTCCCATAGAAAATATATTCTGAAGGAAGTCTTGACTAAGACGGCCTACTCTCTTACCTCTAATTCCCCCCACCTGTACCACCTATTGTGCTGTGCATACAGCTACACTCAACAGCCCCCACCCCTACCCCCTCAACTAAATTGCTGCAGAAATGTAAAAAAAAAAAAATCTAAAATAATTAAATACTTACCTAAAGTGGGTGTCTACAGATGAATATACTTTACATTGGTTGATCAGAGATGGGATCATCACAAGCTTCAGAAGACTGTAGTCTTGTAATAACATCATAAGAAGGGCAGCAACCATGCAGTTTCCGGACCACCAGTCTTTACTCCCGGAGGGGCTCTGCAGCGTGAACATGATGGCATACTCATGTGAGTATGAAAAGGTGTTGTAGTGCTTTTTATTTTTTAATTGTGACTGCAGGAAAAGGGTATGTATTTTTTTCCAATAAAAGAAAAATGGGGTTGTGCTTTGGGGGATAGGAGGGGGGTTGAGTTAATGCTGGAGTTCTGCTTAACATCTTGGCTGGGTAATTGCACAACCTCAGAGTTGAAAGCCATGGGCCTGAAGTAAATAGGTACTACAGTAATGGTATTACTGAACTCCCAAAAAGACTGATTGTCTTACAGATTTAAGACCCTGAGCTGTCAAGAGCATTTGCCTCAGACACATGGGCCTAATGACACCATTTGCTCAGCCAATGATTAAACATAATCAGAAGACTTTACAAACATAACCTTTTTAGCTTCTAAAATACAATCTAAGTTATAAAATAGTCATGGCTTCTTATGTTTTTTTTTTTTTTTTTGGTAAATGAGGACACTGCTGATTTACTATCATATTGTATATGTCAGTGTCTTTAAAAGCTGCCAGCTTTAGAAATGTGAATGGCAAATTGTGAGAGCAGCCAGCACAGGCAGGTCTTTTTAGCGGCCCAAACAGGGCAGTGTAGGCATTTCTTCATGTCTACTAATCATATTATAGGTCTAGGATAGATTTACAATCAGATTTGCCACTAAGAAGTTCATGTAATCTCCGCTGAAGAGTGACACCATTTTATCTTCACACGATTCCCTGCCTCTCACACAAGTAATTCAGTTGCTTCCACACTGTCACTTCTGACAGGCTGATTTAATCTTCATCCTCCTGCATGCTTCTGACCACTGTGCTGAGTCATTAACCTTGACTCATATAATTGAATTCAAGGTTGATTGCCTGTGACCCTTCTCAGTAAGGTTTTCAAAATGTACATATTCATTACGAGCTGCATTTCTAAACGGATTGCACAGGGAAAGCTGTAGAAATCAGGTTACTTGGTATGCAGGGGGCGAGGAGGGCACTAATTGCATGTTTGAGTTGAGGATTAGATTATGAAAAGAGAGAGAAAATGAAGATAGGTCCTGGCCGGCTCTCTATCACTACCGCCAATTGATATCCTATTAGTACAACTCATTTCTCTAGCGTTTTATAATCAATTTAATATGACATTATGATATAAATGATCCTCTATTTCAAAAGCTTTGGCATTTGTGGAATTTGTGTTTGGCCCTTCAAACCATTAAGTCAAATGTTCTACGGTTGCAACATAGCACATTAAATAATTTTCTTATAATAACTTAATTGTTACCTGCCATTTGCTTGTTTGACATTAGCTGGAACAAGGGTCACTACACTATTACCTGCTTTATTGTTGATATCTTAATTTCATCATTTATTATATTTGACTCTTACAGTGGATTGCATCTTTCTGCTTCTAAAATTTTATAAGCACATACATAGTACCTATTTTAAACAATATATAGTACCTATATATTTTTTCAAGTAGTATATTTACCTAAAATCTATCTTTACACCTAGATGCCTAGGTTTAGATGAAGTCTTAAATCAGGCTTGCAGTGGAAGTACCAACGCTGTACGTTGATGGATGGAAAATGGAGACACCTTACTGGCTCCGGGTTGCCATTAGTAGGGATGTGTAGAGTGATTTTGGTTAATTTGATTCCACCACAGAATTACATGTTTTTCCAGTGGCAAGAAGTGGACACTTTGGGATTGATTTACTAAAGGCAAATAGGCTGTTCACTTTTCAAGGGAATTTTCCCCAGAGCTTAGTAAATGTGGTAAAATTTTACTTTGCCAAGAATACTGAATCAGGTGCAAGGAAAATGAAAAAGCAGCTATACTGCTTGCACACAGGGCCCTTTTTAACAAGGGGCAAAATAGGCAACTGCCCTGGGCCCAGTCATTGTTGTGGGGCACAAAGCAGCTGCTTTTTGAGCCCACGCTGATGCAGAAGTTCTGATCACTTGCTGGCTGCTCGCTACTGTCACTGTACTTCTTCTGTATTTACAAGTGATAGCGCTCCTCTCCAGGCAGTTGTTCGGAACCCTCACATAGTGCTCTCCTCAACCCTACACTCTGCACACAGCGCACCCCTGAACCCTGCAATCTGTACATGGTGAACCCCTGAACCCTTTACTCTGTACATAGCACACCTCTCAACTTTGCACTCTGCATATAGCTCAACCCTGCAGTCTGCACATAGCGCATCCCTGAACCCCGCACTCCATATAAAGCGCACCCCTTAACCCTGCACTCTGTATGTAGTGCACCCTTCAACTATGCACTCTGTACATAGCTCACCCCTTAACCCTGCACTCTGTATGTAGTGTACTCCTAAACTCTACGGTCTGTGTGTAGCACACTCCTCAAACCTGCACTCAGTGCCTAGCACACTTCAACCCTGTACTCTGTGTGTAATCCACTCCTGAACACTGCAGTCTGTATATAGTACACTCCTGAACTCCTGGTATTTAACAATGCCTCAATGTTAGTGCAGTTTGGCCACACATCTAGCAACCAATCAGTGAACAGTAACAATCTTCTGTAATCTCTAGCAACTAATCAGTGAGCAATAATGATTTACAGTAACCTCTAGAAACTAATCAGTTAGCAGTAATGATGTATGGTAACCTCTAGCAACCAATCAGTGAGCGGTAATGACGTTCTGTAACCAATTGCAAACAGTGAGCGGTAATGATGAGCAGTAACCTCTAGCAGTCAATCAGTGAGTGGTAAGGATGTGCAGTAACCTCTTGCAACCAATCAGTGATCAGTAATGATGTGTAGTAACCTCTAGCGACCAATCAGCAAGCAGAAAGGATGTGCTGTAACCTCTAGCAACTAATTAGTGAGCAGTAATCATATCCTGTAACCTCTGGCAAACATTTTTAAAGATGGCCCTGCTTGCACATGATTTGATGGTGGTAGTCAGCAGAGCTTCACCTTGTTCACTAAGCCCTGGGACTAATTCCCTTGCAAAGTACAATTTCCCTTACAAGGTGAACAGTCTAGTTGCCTTTAGTAAACCAACCATTTTCAGCTTTGCACATCAAGCTGCTTTGGTGGAACTTGCTTGAACAAAATAAAAATAAAAATTTTGGGGTGTATTTGAAAATTGCATAGCTGTTCGACCATTGAAACTTCATGTAAAACGTATTCTATACCAATGGGGCAAAATCAAATGTTCTCCAGCTATAGTCTCTGAAGATCAAATGATATTTATTGAAAAAGCTGTGTGAATGGAGAAAATACCATTAATGGCAACTAGATGTAGCTGAGGAGCATATTTATTTCCTATCATACTCAGCGCTATTTAGTAGCCATAATGTGGTATTTTTTTAATTCCCTTAGTTTATTTTTTAATAAATAACATTTGATTTGCAGAGAATACAGTGTGAGAATATATTTTCTTTCCCCAGAAATAATTTAAATAAAGTTTTACACACACCCCTTTATCCCCCCCCCCCCCCCCTTCTGTAGAATGTATGGTTTTTGATTAGGATGAAGGTGTATTTAGTGTGGTTTAGTTTGTTTCTTTTTGTGTTTGTGGTTTGCCTTCACCATTTACTCGTCAAAATGTTTACTGAAATCTCCCGATTTTTGCCAACGTTTGGGGAATAGGTATAGGTAACTTGGCAAGGGATTTTCAGCCAGCTGTATTAGAATCACAGTACAGGAAGCCAGAGGATTTTGTCTAACAAGTTGGCTGCTTCTGAGGACTGCTTCTCTGTGACATCTCTTGACCAATTGGACTATCTTCGATCTTGATCTGGAGCCCAGAATTGGAGGTCCCATACTTTGGTGTTTAAACCATATGCCTTGTTGAGTCACTGGGCATATGCCCATTTGAGTCCTCTTACTCTGATAAGCCTCCTCACTAACCGGTGGTGGTTCTATTGTCTGTGTCTTCACTTCAACACTGATGTCAAGTGGAATTCCACTTCTGGCTACATAATCTGTTTGCACTGTTTATCCAAGGACTATTATATTTATTGTTTAACCACCTTAGACCCGCGCTATAGCCAAATGACGGCTACAGCGCGGATCTGATATGTCGGGACGATGTCTATTGACGTCGTCCCGGCAATGAGCTGCCTGCGCGCCCCCTGAAGGGCGCACGCGGCGCGCTCTGTGATCCGCGAGTCTGTGAGACTCGCTGGATCACAGATACGAGTAAGGGGTCGATCCCGCCCCCTTACCACGTGATCAGCTGTCAGCCAATGACAGCTGATCATGTGAAAATAACCGAGCCGGTAATCGGCTTTTTTTCCTGCTCGCGCTGACAGCGCGAGGAGAAAAAAAAAAAGCCGATCACCGGCAGCAGTGAGAGGGACATCAGTCCCTCTCACTGCAATATGCCCAGGGTCCATGGTGCCCTCCTTTGAATAATAAAAGTGCCCACTAGCTCCACCTGTCAGTGCCACCTGTCAGTCCCACCTGTCAGTGCCCACAGTGCCAGTGCTGCACATCAGTGTCACCTACCAGTGCTCATCAGTGTCCCCTACCAGTGCTCATCAGTGCCCCCTATCAGTACCCATCAGTGCCACCTATCAGTGCCCATCAGTGCCACCTATCAGTGCCCATCAGTGCCATCTATCAGTGCCAACTATCAGTGCCCATCAGTGCCATCTATCAGTGCCCATCCGTGCCACCCATCCGTGCCACCCATCCGTGCCACCCATCCATGCCCATCAGTGCCATCTTTGCTGTGCCCATCAGTACCGACTTATCTGTCCCCACCAGTGCAGCCTATCAGTGCCCACCAGTGCAGCTTATCAGTGCCCACCAGTACAGCCTATCAGTGCCCACCAGTGCCGCCTCATCAGCGCATATCAATGAAGCAGAAAAATTACCTGTTTGCAAAATTTTATAACAAACTATTAAACATGATTTTTTTTTTTTTTTTTTTCCATCTTTTTTTATTTGTTTAGCAAAAAATAAAAACCCCAGCTGTGATTAAATACCACCAAAAGAAAGCTCTATTTGTGGGAAAAAAATGGTAAAAATGTCATTTGGGTACAGTGTTGTATGACCGCACAATTGTCATTCAAAGTGCGTCAGCGCCAAAAGCTGAAAATTGGTCTGGTCACGAGGGGGGTTTAAGTGCAAAGTAATCAGGTGGTTAAAAAACTTTGATGGCACATGGACTTTAGTTTGGGTGTGAATTTCACATCACTTTTCACAGTTTTTTTGTGGTCATTGCACAGTATACATTGGTTTGCATATGAATTTTTATCATCATGAGTTTTTGAGCTCTGCACAAAATTGTATCTTTACAATAATTTTAATCATCCCTAGGCATGCGCAGTGTTACCAAATTTTCTAATATAGAAGAAAAACAAAGTCCTGGAAAGTTTTGGCAGTAATGGGAAACACAATACTGCATGCTTTGTTACAGGCTATACTCAGCCAGCTAAATACGTACAGCCAGGGATGCTTGCAAACACTGTGTGTGACCAGAAGCAGCTGTCAATGGCAGACCTTGCTGCTGTTCGCATGTAATCAGGGTATGAGCATTTATATGGGAATACCAACCCTGGACACAATAGGGGAATTTATTAAAATTGGAGTGTGTGCAAAATCTGGTGCAGCTCTGCATAGAAACCAATCAGCTTCCAGGTTTCATTGTCAAAACTTAATTGAACAAGCTGAAGTTAGAAGCTGATTGGCTACCATGGATAGCTGCACCAGATTCTGAGTGTTCCAGTTTTAGTAAATCAACCCCAATCAGTGTGCATCCAGGGTTGGCATCTCTGCTTGGTTTTGATTGCACACAAACTGGCAACAGGTAATCGGCCAGTTTGTATGTGGCCATAGCACAACGTGTTGCTGCATTCAGAGGCAGTTTAGCCAAACATATTCAGCCACCTGAGTGTAGTCCAAATACTTTGGCTGGTCCACCACTTCCTATATACACTATATTGTCAAAAGTATTGAGTTGGCCCACCCTTTGCAACTATAACAGCTTCAACTCTTCTGGGAAGGCTGTCCACAAGGTTTAGGAGTATGTCTATGGGAATGTTTGACATTTCTTCCAGAAGCACATTTGTCAGGCACTGATGTTGGACAAAAAGGCCTGGCGCACAGTCTCCTCTCTAATTTATCCCAAAGGTGTTTTATCCAGTTGAAGTCAGGGCTCTGTGCAGGCCAGTCAATTTCCTCCACCCCAAAATTGCTTATTCATGTCTCTATGGACCTTGCTTTGTGCACTGGTGCACAATCATGTTGGAATAGGAAGGGGCCATCCCCAAACTGTTCCCACAAAGTTGGGAGCATAAAATTGTTCAAAATGTCTTGGTATGCTGACGCCTGAGGAGTTCCCTTCACTGGAACTAACGGGCCCTGAAAAACAACCCCACACCATAATCCCCGCTCCACCAAGTGATTTGGACCAGTGCACAAAGCAAGGTTCATAACGGCATGGACGAGCAAGTTTGGGGTGAAGGAACTTGACTGGCCTGCACAGAGTCCTGACCTCAACCCAATAGAACATCTTTGGGATGAATTAGAGCAGAGACTGTGAGCCAGGCCTTCTTGTCCAACATCTGTGCCCAACCTCACAAATGCGCTTCTGGAAGAATGGTCAAACATTTCCATAGACACACTCCTAAACCTTGTGGACAGCCTTCCCAGAAGAGTTAAAGCTGTTATAGCTGCAAAGGATGGGCCAACTCAATATTGAACCCTATGGACTAAGACTGGGATGCCATTAAAGTTCATGTGTAACAAACGTGCAGCCACGACAAACTACATAATTTTTAAAAGCTTTCAAAAAACTTTACAGGTTACCGCTTTAGATTTACAGAGGAGGTCGTGTAAAGGCAGAGTCTCAATACTTTTGACCATATAGTGTCTGTGTGGACTAATTTGAATGGGCAGTAAGGGCTCATTTACACTTGCTTCGGCTTCAACACACATTAATGGCACATTAATGGCTATACTTTCTTCAAAAGAAGGCTTCGGACAGGCTTTGTTAAAGCTCTCTGAATGCTAGTCAAAGCCCCTGTCACTAAATAAAATTGTTAGCTTACAGTCCTGTTTACACCTGCTGTTGCTTTGCTTTGCTTCAGCTTCACTTCAAAAATGATACCCCCATGTAGCTTTAGTGGTGCTTCAAAGCGTCTTCAAAGCCTCCATAGAAGTCTATGGCAAAGCTCGCTTGAAGCCCCACCAAAGCCTCATCGAAGCCCCACCAAAGCCTCATCAAAGCCTTACCAAAGCCCGACCGAAGCCTCATCAAGGCCTTACCAAAGCCCCACCGAAGCCCCAACGAAGCTCCACCTAAGCCTCATCAAAGCTCCACCAAAGCCTCATCAAAGCCTCATCAAAGCCCAACTAAAGTCTCATCAAAGCCTCAACGAAGCCTCATCGAAGCACCGAGCAAAAGCAAGGTGTAACCAAGACTGTAAGCCAACCATTTTATTTAGTGACAGGGGCATTGTCTAGCATTCAGAGAGCTTTAACAAAGCGTGTCCGAAGAAGCCATGTTTTTAAGCAAGTGTAAACTGACCTTAAAAGCACTTTATTATATGAATTGAATGAACACTCCAGCACTTTATGATATATGAATAGTTTTTTTATGAATTGTTGATTTATGTATTGTATCTATACACTTAATTTGGTTATAGGCACAATATTTGGTTGAATTTTGATCACTTTGTAGCACCAGAACACATCTTTTTTAAGCCAGGAGCGGGACTGTCAATGCTGTATGAACTGGAGTGAACTGAAGGGACCAACTGGCGTGGAGAGAGACTGTCACTGTGACTCAGGAGGGGACATATCGCGTAGGTGAGATGGAATCATCATCTGTGCTGCTGCACACTGCTGTCAGTGTCACTGTGAGAGTCAATTTCATGTGTGTGTGTGTGCCTGCCCATTCTAATTTATTGCCCTACTGAGTCCTGTCCCTGAGCTACTCACTTACTATAATGAAAATAAAATAAGAAATATGTTTTTTGCCTTAATTACTTGCCGACCGCCGAATGTACATTTACGTTGGCAGAATGGCGTGGCTGGGCAAATGGGCGTACCGGTACGCCCCTTTAAATTTGCCGATGTGTGGTCACGTGCGCGCCGCTGTCGGCGCACGCGCGACCCTGCCGGGAGCAACGGCAGAAGAACAGGGAGATGCTAATGTAAACAAGCATCTCCCCGTTCTGCCTAGTGACAGTGTCACTGATAATAGCTCCCTGTGATCGGGAGCTATGATCAGTCATGTGTCACACACAGCCCCTCCCCCTAACAGTTAGAATCACTCCCTAGGACGCACTTAACCCCTTCCTAGCCAGCTAGTGGTTAACCCCTTCACTGATCGTTGTAATAATGACAATGGTCCCAAAAATGTGTCAAAATTGTCCGACGTGTCCGCCATAATGCCGTAGTTCCAATAAAAATCGCAGAAAGGAAAACATTTTTGTAATAAAAATGTCATACAACTAACCCCTATTTTGTAGATGCTATAACTTTTGCGCAAAGCAATCAATAAACGCTTATTGCGATTTTTTTTTACAAAAAATATGTAGGAGAATACATATCGGCCTAAACTGAGGGAAAAAAATAATTTCTATATTTTTTGGAGATATTTGTTATAGCAAAAAGTAAAAAATAATGTATTCTTTTTTAAATTGTCGCTCTTTTTTTGTTTATAGCGCAAAAAAAAAAAAATGCAGAGGTGATCAAAAAAGGATAAAAGGACGTCAATTTTGTTTGGGAGCCACGGCGCATGACGGCGCAATTGTCAGTTAAAGCGACGCAGTGCCGAATTGCAAATGAGCTCTGGTCTTTGGCCAGCAAAATGGTCCGGGCTTAAATGGTTAATATCTACCTTAAATCACATTGCTAATTGCATATTGTACTTGATTGTAGCCTAAATACTGAAATTTGCACTTAGAACTGTACATTTTTAACTTTTGGAAATGTCAGTAAAAATGTAGCTGTGCCAGTAAATTTGGGGTGTCGTGTCAGTACTTTTCAAGCTGGGAAGTTGGCAACACTGATTTAGATTTACTAGCTTCATGACAGGTAACTTTAACTACTTGCCTGGATTGATTCTAAAGAACACTTTACTGTACTAACAAACTTGTGGCATTCCCATTATTTACTTTCAGTATCTTATGAAGGGATCTCCCTTTCTACACATCATCATCATCATCCATTCTGCATTTTTGTGCTTAAGTGACTTATCCATAACACATTTAAAATGAAGCATCACTGGCATAAATAAAGTTTGATAAATGCTCAGCACTCACCAGAAAGTGAATAAGCCTGTTTCATGCCCCTTTGTGATGGCATTGAGTTCCTATGCCCATCACAGTCCAAGTCACCATTGCCTCCAGTCATCTCCATGTCTTCTGCCCTTCACCACAGTAGACGTTTTCACACAGTTCTCTTTGCCACCTTTCTGTCTTCTCCTCATTAGGGATTTCTTGTTAGTCTTGTCTGTCATGTTGTAGCGCAAAGCATTTCCCACTACATTATACAATGTAATCACCTTTGTCCTGCTTGTTTTGTGTATATGATGTTGCTTAGTTACTTTTACATTCATAAGTGTTAACAGCATGAGGTGTAACAATTTAAACATATGTGTACATAATCCTTCTCTTTCACTATGATGATCTTTACAAAGCTTATCGTTTTCTGTTTTATAATTTGCAATATCTTGCAACCAAAGCACACCATCACTTTAGACAATTAAAGATTTACTTTATTCATGTCTTTGTTAAAGCTGGAATCTCCAACCCATAACTATACTGTTGTTCAGGCTCAGATTCATCGCTTTTTTTTTAAAGTAAGTTGACCAGATTTTTAAAATGAAATCCGGGAACATATTTTATTTTTTATTGGTAAATGGTAAACTATTTTATAAGCATATTTTACTCAAAAGATATATGCAGTGTATGTGGTGTGTGTTTATGGAATGATTGTATGATATATACATTATTTCTCACATTTCCACCATAAATAAAGATATTTAAAAAATATACTTCTTAGAATTTTTTGAAATATGACTACCAAATGTTATGAAGATAAGATAGAGAAAAAGTAGAGTTCAGGAGTGTGTTACATAAAGAATGCAGGGCTAAGGAGCACACTACATAAAGAATGCAGGGCTCAGCTGTGCCCATCTATGGAGCCTCACCAGTTCCCATCTATGCAGCCTCACCAGTGCCCATCTATGCAGCCTCACCAGTGCCCATCTATGCAGCCTCACTAGTGCTTAGCAATGCAGCCTCACTAGTGCCCATCAACGCAGCCTCACCAGTGCCCAGGAATTCAGCCTCACCAGTGCCCAGCAATGCAGCCTCACCAGTGCCCAGGAATGCAGTCTCAACTGTGACCATCGGGCCTTCAGGAAAAAACTCAAGACCTACCTCTTCTAAAAAGGAATCAACGCAGGTCGGATCAAGCGCCTCGAGGCGATTCAGTTCGCAGTTGCAGCGCTATACAAATCATCCATTCATTCATTCATTCAGCAATGCCCCATTACCTGTGCCCAGCAATGCAGCCTCACCTGTGCCCAGGAATGCAGCCTCACCTGAGCAAAGGAATGCAGCCTCACATGTGCCCAGCAATGCAGCCTCACCAGTGCCCAGGAATGCAGCATCACCTGTTCCCAGGAATGCAGCGTCACCTGTACCCAGGGATGCAGCGTCACCTGTACCCAGGAATGCAGCGTAACCTGTAGCCAGGAATTCAGCATCACCTATACTCAGGAATGCAGTGTCACCTGTGCCCAGGAATGCAGTGTCACCTTTGCCCAGGAGTGCAGCATCACTTGTGCCCAGGAATGCAGCCTCATATGTGCCCAGGAATGCAGCCTCACTTGTTCAAATTTAGCATTGTTAGTTCCCCCAGTACCTGGTCTGGGCAGCTTCTTCTACCTGGGGTCCTGGGTGCAGTGCTTCTCCTGCAGGTGGCTCCTCCTGGAGCTGAGAGCCCGGACCAGCTGAGCACCGCTGGTACATCTGGTCCTCTCCCTTCCTCCTGGGCACCACCAAACTGGGAAACTAGGACTGGAGAAAACTGGGGGGGCGAGGTAGAGCGGGCGGGGACTCCCAAATCCTGTCCACCAATAAACGAATCCCCTGCGGTGCAGCTATTTAGAAAAAAACATCTCCGGCCCCTTGTGTTCAGTGGGGGCCAGAGAGCAGACTATTTCTTTATTTTCGGGATTAGGCAAATTGATCAGCCGCATCACTCCCGGCTGGCCGCGGTGTATTCATATTGAAGAGGCTAGGCTTTAACTGTGTAGCATGCTGCCGCAGATTGATCCGCCTAAACCTGAAAATGAAGAAATAGTGCGCTTTCTGTCCCCTGGCCCCCACTGAGCACAGGGGGCCCAGAGACATTTGTTTTTTAAATAGCTGCACCACAGGGGATTAGCTTATTGGTGAACAGGATATAGGAGGCCCCACCCGCTCTACCTCTGGGCCCCTGCTGAGTTGACAGATCCAGGGACAGTGTCCTCAATCCGGGGACTGTCCCCGAAAACCGGACAAGTAGGTCTGTCACCCTATTTTAAAGAGGATCTGTAGAAATTAATAAAACCCCCAAAACAAGCAGGGAAATACAGGATAGTTAGTTTAAATGATAACTTTAGTTTTTTTTCTCTTAGAAAGAACTTATTAAAGTGTTAGCCTCCATGCACACTGGCTTAAAAATTGCTGCTTCTACAGGAGTTTTGTGTTCTGCCTGTAGAAGCAGCTCAATGTTATCCTATGTGTCCATGCACATTAGGACAATTACAGGCATATTTTGAGCTTCTGGTTTGTGTTTCTGATTGGAGCTTTCTGGCAGAAAAAAATTTAAAATCTCCTAAACTCGCCTAAACGGTGTACAAATAAATGCTCTATATGAGCGTTTTTTACTGCCAGGAGAGCAGACATTTTTTTTAAGCCCAGTGTGCATGGAGCATTGCTAAACCCACAACAGTAAAATCAGTCTGTATATGCAGTAAAGTATGCTTGTTATACTCACTGTGGAACCTAGTGACTGATCCTGTCTTTTCTGATTCTCCCCTTTCTCCACTGTCCCCAATCCATCGCCTGATAAGATAGAGCCTTTGGAGTCACTCGGCACATGCTCAGTTTGGTGTGTATTGCTAGAGAGGTTTTTTTTCTTGGGAGGGTGCACAGGGCCAATCAGCACAATCCAAACAGAGGGTCAGGGGTCCTGCAGCATCATAAGACAGTCAGAGTAGAATGAAAACGCCTCCTACAAGCTTTAACCAGACACTGATGGAAGTCACAAGACTTCTATATACTGCTAAAGAGAAAAGGTATTTAGCAGTTTATACTTACTAAAATAATTGCATTTCCATGTTTTGTGTACTGTGGGAGAACAGATATAGTGAATGCAGGGTCCCGGGTTTAGTAACACTAAGTTTTAAAAAGGGCAAAAATTAACACATAAGAAGGGGGTGGGGGGTAGCTCAAATTCCAGAAAAAAATGCTAGTGTGTGGCAAGCTAAACTTAGGCTGGTGGTTTGAGAGGGCAACTGGCAACTGTGGTTTAAAACCAGGTTGTTGTGGTGTTTAGGCTAGTGGTGTCCGCATTAAGATGAAGCCGGCCATAGATGAGATGTTCCCAGAGGGAGTCGGGCTCTATGTGGACCTGGATCAGGCTGGGGGAAGTACAGGACAGCCAATGAGAAAGCTGTGCATCTAGACTACTTCAACAATTTCGGAGACCTTTTTGATGATGATGACAGTGACTATTTTGTAAACTCTCAACATTGTTCATGGATTTTGCATCTAGATGGTAAACGGTGGATGCTGAATTTCTGAGCAAGATATGTTCTTAATTTATGTATGCTATGTAAATAAAATGACCTAACCTGTAAAAAAAAATTTAAATAAATAAAACCAGGTTGTACAATATGCTAGAGGGCATAGAAAAAGAACAAGAGGCGGGGTGGAAGGGAATGTAGGGAGGAAAAGGAAACGTGATGAAGGGGGAGGGAAGAATGAAGGGAAACAGGGAGACCACAGGGCCTGACTGGATGCATGGAGACATTGTTTTTTATGGAGAGAGGTTTCAAAGTGAAAGAAGAAAAAGTTAATATAGTAGTTATATTCTTTTTTTTTTTCCAAGTAATTTTTTATTCAAAGTTTAGTAGTTTTACAAAAAAAAAAAAAAGCACAAATCAAATTACAATGTGCTTCATAGCAGTCATACATTTCTTTAGTACAAATACACACAGTAGCTAGCACTATACTAAACAATTGGTAGGCTAAATAACCAAAGATCAGTAATGCCCCGTACACACGGTCGGAAATTCCGACGGAAAATGTCCGATCAGACCATGTTGTCGGAAAATCCGCCCATGTGTGGGCTCCATCGGACTTTTTCCGTCGGAATTTCCGAGGGAAAAAAATTGAGATCCTGCTCTCAAATTTTCCGACAACAAAATCCGATCTGACTTTTTCCGATCGTGTGTAGAGAATTCCAATGGACAAAGTGCCACGCATGCTCAGATAAAACTATGAGACCAAAGCTATTGGCTACTAGCCTCTACATAGTTCCGTAGTACGCAACGAACATCACCACGTTTGGAATGATCGTATTTTCCGACAACTTCGTCCGACCGTGTGTATGCAACACCAGTTTCGGACAAAATCCGACGGATTTTGTGGTCGGAATTTCCGACCGTGTGTACGGGGCATTAGACATTCAGAATAAGAAGGCCACTTTCACAGCCTTAAGGCATTTATAGCACCACTCAGATCTCTCTACGCTTAGAAGCACATATGGAAGCAATAAAGTAATACCCATTATTCAACATAAGTAAGAATTGTAGGAGTAGTACCACTGCTATGCCATATTCTGTGTATAAACACAACACTCATACAAGATGTCTACCCGTTACATGCCTCAGGCTTAACCTCACCCATAACAGAATCCATGGTTGTTATATTCTAGCCTTGGGGGCAATGTTTTAAAACATTTAAGGTGGGTATTAATAAGAGTGAGTTTCTCATGTATCATAGTGCCTATCACTCTCTGGTTGCTCCCATGATTTGGCCAGCATTTGCCTAGCTTCAGGTAATATAAAGTCAATTTGTTTCTTTTTTCCATCGGGAGAGGTCAGGGATTGGCCTATGTAGCAAAGCTTTCCAGAGCTTCCAAATCAAATTGCACTTCAGAACTGACCTAATCGTATTGTGTATAGAGATATAAAACCAAAGAGCCTTAAGGCCCCCTGCCAGAAAACAATAGCACAGCATGGAAAATTGGGGGTTTTCTTTAGCTTTTTCCTTCATGTTCCACTGGTAATATGATTAGTAACACACTTCCTGTTTTAGGGTGTCCCTTCTATATAGGACTGCTGATAAGGCAGTACAGCCAGCCCTCCTGTATTAGGCCCAGGCCTCATCAGTTCAAAAGAGGGGCCCGGTCACCCGGTGACTGGGCAGGAGGGCCAGCAGTACTGCCTAATTGCTGACACTTGTGACTCTTGTGCAGTGCTGCCAGCTTCTACTTTTATTTTCTTCCTCTGGCTGCGCTGCAGTGGGATCAGTTCTGGTATCTGTTCCCCCTTCTCCCTGCTGTCTGGGACCCCTGTGTGCCCCGTTTCCCCAGAGTGCCGCAGTTTTCCCTCCTCTCCTCTCCCGCCACCAGCTGCTGAGGGCACACAGGCGGGTTATTTCAGGATGGTGAGCCACATGAACACACCACCCTGAAAGAACACAGTGAGCGACCGGTACCAATCGCTCACTGTGGGGTGCAGATATTGCCTTTATGTCACTATTCACTTGAATGGGTCTTGTTCAACAGGGCATAATCTCTGCAAAGGCTGCAAAGCATAGCATCACAGGCTTGCATTCTAGCAAATATATTATTTGATATTTTTAGAGGAGGGGGGCCTGTCATGTAGGCTGTATGGGGCCCTGTGATTTCTGTCAGCAGCCCTGCTTCTATATATGGAGGAACAGCCGAAACACCTTGGACAGCAGTACTATCTGGAGACGTAAGTGTTAGATGGACTAGTAGTTTTAGATGGATTTTACATAAGTGACTAACGCTAACCAGTTAAAGCAGAACTCAAGCTAACACTTTTTAACCACTTCAATACCAGGCACTTAGACACCTTCCTGCCCAAGCCAATTTTCAGCTTTCAGCGCTGTCGCATTTTGAATGACAATTGCGCGGCCATACAACACTGTACCCAAACAGAATTTTTATAATTTTGTTCCCACAAATAGAGCTTTCTTTTGGTGGTATTCGATCACCTCTGCGATTTTTATTTTTTGCGTAACAAATAAAAAAAGACAGAAAATTTTGGAAAAAACAAGTTTTTCTTTGTTTCTGTTACATTATTTTGTAAATAAGTATGTTTTCTTCTTCAGTGACGGGAACTGATATGGCTGCACTGATGGGCACTGATAAGGCGGCACTGATGGGCACCGATGAGGTGGCACCAATGAGGTGGTACTGATGAGGTGGCACTGATGACCACTGATGATGGGCACTGATAGGCGGCACTGATGGGCACTGATAGGTGGCACTGGTATGCAGCACTGATGGGCACTCATAGATGGCACTGATGGGCACTCATAGGCGGCACTGATGGGTACTTATGGGTGGCACTGATAGGTGGCATGGATGGGCACTGATGGGCACTGATAGGTGGGCACTGATGGGCAGGGATGGGCACTGATAGGTGGCACTGCTGGACACTGATGGGTGGCACTGATGACACTGATGGGTGGCATTGCTGGGTGTCACTTATTTTATTTGGTACATGATGGTGCCAGTCAGTGCCCATTTGTGGGCACTGACTGGCACAGATTGGGCATAATTTGCACATGTGGATGGCCATGGGGTACATACCTGGCCATCCACATGTTGCCCACTTCCCTGGTGGTCCTAGTGGTGTCCCTGGTGGTCCAGTGTGGGCAGTGTGAGGCTGTCAGGGGGTCTGTCAGGAAAGCCGCCGAACGGCTCTCCTCTACTCGCATCTGTCAGACGCGAGTAGAGGAAAAGCCGATCATGGCTTTTCCTGTTGACTCCGTGATCAGCCGTGATTGGACACGGCTGATCACGTGGTAAAGAGCCTCCGCCGGAGGCTCTTTACCACCGATTTACCACCGATCGCTGCGATGCACGTCATATGACGCCCAGTCAGGATAACAGAACCACCGCCTGGCCATCATTCTGCTATAGGAAGTGGTTAATCAGTTACACAAACAGGTTTTTGTCCTTTTGGGATAAAGATTTTACACAAATGAATAAACGCTGACTGTTCTAAGCACCCCTGTTAGTGTTAAATGGTTTGTTTCAACCCTCTAACTTCCAAATTTGCTGCACAGCTTGGTCTGTTAACGCTTGTAAAATTGTAAAACAATAGCAGGATCAACAGGTAAGAAAAAAAACTGTTACAAAAGGGACTCACAAGACCATAACTGCTTTGTTAATGCTATTTATAAACTGTATATTAGATTTTTGATTTTGCCTTTAGTATTACTTTAAATTAAACTTTTAAAATGATTCCAAGCGCTAAAACATACAGATACAGTATCATGAGATATTAATTTATATATTGACCAAAATATGTAAGCTCACCATCTATTCCAATGGTCTTGATGGGTATGATGAGTCCCACACTAACAATTCACAGAGCAAAAACCTCATGCTTTGTATAGGCTACCTGAGTTTGTTCCCAACCATTTACTTGGTAACTGCATCTTATTAAAAAATACAAAAAAATTATTTAATTGTGGTTTCATAATGATCAAACACTACCTCTTTTGCCCCGTACACACGATCGGACTTTCCGGCGGGATTGTCTGCCAGACTAGAGTCCGCCAGACAATCCGCGTGTGTGTGAGCTCCGGCGGACTTTTTCTTCCCAAAAGTCCGGCGGACTTAGTAAGAAGTTTTGACTCAAAATTATCCGCCGGACTTAGCAGTCCGGCAGACAATCCGGCCGTCTGTGTGCTAGCCCGCGGGACTTTTAAAATTAATGGACTTGCCCCACACACGGAGTAAAGTCCGTTCATTTAGAACGTGACTCCAGGTAGACGGGACTAGAGAAGGAAGTTAATGCCGCCGCCTTGATTGGCGAGATTGACACCTCGCTAGCCCCATCAACTGGTATGGATTTAAAGGGGAATCCCTACGCCGAAAAAACTGCCGTTTTTTTCGGACTAGCACACAGACGGCCGGATTGTCTGCCGGACTGCCGAGTCCGGTGGATAATTTTTTGAGTCCGTTTTTTTTTACATCTTTTGGATGTTAGCGTTGCTTCAACCGCTGCCAGGATCTTTTTGCCATCTGTGTCCTAGACCCAACAGGAAGTTCATAGAAATCTTCCAAAACTAAAGGAAATGTTCTTTTAGACAGTTGGTGATAGACCAGAAGCCTATACTGAAAGATTTCCCCTCTATTTCTGTTCTGGTAACAACTCAAAATTTTAGATGTTCCTTCACTTCTTCTAGACCAGGTGAAAAAGGACAGGTATCAAATATAAAGAGTGAGTTTTCTGAACAGGACCTCAGACACCAACAAAAACCTGGCATAGGTTTAATGAGGAACTAAAGTCTGGAAGATGTTTCCAAAAATACTGAAATCAAAAACCCCTGGTGGTGGACTTTTAAGGCACAAAATGTTTCCAAAAATAGGAAAGCAAAGGGCAATGGAATAGTTACCAATATTGTCTGTGATCCTCCTGAAACTTATTTTTCCCCTGTTCTGCACTGTATCACTGTGTGGAGGTGGCCATCTTGGTTGAATCACAGGGCTTTACTTTCTCATATCAGAGCAAGGAGAACAGAGAGCAGCACATTAGCGACATCACCAAATCTCACTTCAAATCTCCTAAGACTAGCAGTCAGAAGAAAAAGTGCCTTAGATCTCGCCCTGCTGATATACAACTATGAACAAGAGTTCCTAGACACCTTCACATACCAGAAACTGCACTGTTATTTTTCAAGAGGAATTCAAGACAAAGGGTACATTTTAAAGGGTAGCACTCAGGCACATTTACCATTCCTGAATGTCCCCTGGCAATTCATCACTTTTTAACTTCAGGCCCACTTTAATCTATCCCTGTTCCATCCAAAAATAGCTTTAGATATAATTTAAAGCTTTAAAAATGTTGACCCTAAACATTTAGCTGGTGTAATTTCACCATGTTGTATTGAACATAAACAATTAATATATTTATTATCCAATATGAATTCCCATTCAGATTTTTCATTAAGGCAAACATGATTTACAGTTTTTTAATCCAAGTTATGAATCATTCACTGATTCTAGTCATCAGCGCAGATCAAGTCACATCACTGAATGAATAATGCGTGCTCATCTCAAGTTATAATAAGGGGAATTGTTCTCATGCTGATTTGTTTACATCTTCAGTCCCGTTAATATGATCTGTTCCTATAAACCTGGCAGTAGACCAGCTTCCAGTTTTATGACTCTCAGTTTACAATCTAATCAGACAAATGAAACCTAACTAGAATTTCCTCTGACAAAATGGAACATGTAATTCTGAATTGTTTTTACAGCATGTCAAACCTATTTAACAATGATTTACTAAATGTGCATGAGTGTGTATATAATATTCTGATTTGAGGAAATATATAGTCCTTACAACTAATGACTTTGTTCATAAACAATATTGAAAATACTTTTTTTAGAACACATAAGGCTGTTTTGTTTCATTCATAAAAGTGCTTATAAATGTAGATTAAAGTGGTTTTAAACCCTTATACAGTATATACACAGTGAACTGACTAACCTCAGATGATGCACATGTAACGCACCCCCTAAGGAGCCACAAGTAGAATGAGATCTCCCACACTGCACAGCCAGGTGCACTGAATTTCCACCGAATTTCCAGAACAGTCCGTGACTTGTTTTTTGTTTTTGTTTTATTAAGGGATGTAAACTTGTATAGGGATTGGAAATTTTGAGATGCCCACTTGACATAACAACTTTAGGAACAACTCTTCCTACATACAGTCCTATATAGACTCCACTTCTTCCTCCAGCACTCACTTGCTTGCAGAACCCAGCTATGTCACCTTATTGCAATTTGGTAGCAGAGGCCCATTACAGGCAGGGACTTGAAGCCCCTATACTTGAAGATAAGGTGACACAGCTCACATTTTCCCTCACTTCCTCTCTGTGGTCACTGATCCCAACACCACCTCGTCAGGCACTGCCAACCTTACTTTAAAATGAAGTCCTCCTGTGGTGCGCTGTCACCACTGACAGGGCTTCATCTTTACCCGGCCTTCCTTCCAGGTTGGCGGGCTCCAACCCTTCGATTGGACAAGCACATGCGCATGGGAGGCGCTGTTCACGGCACAGGACTCTGAAGGAATGGCACGTGCATGCCGTTCCTTCAAAGTGCATGTGCCCGTGATGTCACTGGTGGCTTTGCCTATTCATAGCTCCTAAACGATGCATGATTATTATAGGCTTAGCTATAGGTCAAAATCAACCAAGGGAGTTTACTCTCACTAAAAAAAAAAACTCATGTACTGCAATGGTATATATTTATTTCAGCCCTGAGTACAGCAAACTGCCCTGATCCAGAAGCTCAATGATGCCAAAATTAATATATATATATATATATTTTTTTTTTTTATTGTATTAAATGTGGAAATGTATATATTAACAGCTTGAGACAGGGTAGATTACTGTGAAACAAGATTTAAAAAGATTATAGGTAGATTATGGTGAAACAGTGAGATGTAATAGTAAAGCACAACCATTGTGCAGCACCTCAAAACAGGAAGCAGAGCTTGTGCAAGTAATGACCATAATATACAATGTATAATGTATAAAATATTATTTGTGCCCTTGCATATGTTTAAAATGTATGTATAGTTAAAATGTTTTTGTTTATATTTGGAAAAAGTAGTGAGGTGTTATAACCCCTGTTGGGTTTTGGGTGCTGTCAATGTCTCTGTAAGGGGGAGCCACTCTCTACATTTGTCCTGGGGGCAATTGTTATGGAAATTGTGAAAATCCAAAATTTCACTGTTGTCACAAAAAAAAACGGCAAGGATAGATCTTGCAGCTGTCAAATTAAAGGAGTTTCCCTTTGTAGAGATTTACCCTCACTTTTGGTTGCATCTATGTAAAAGAAAGTAAAGAAAAATCTCCCCACTAGGACACAGACAGGAAAAAAAATTTGGAGCTTTAACCCTTCCATTCTCCTTGTTTTGGTTGCACATATCTTCTCGTTCAAAAATTTTTTATTTTACATACAAGAACGACAATACAAGAACAGAATACACAAGGGAAAAAAATAAAAAAATAAAATAAAACCAATCGATATAGTGTATACCTTTACATTCACATATGAGATATCGTAGTAATTAAACATCATGGATCAGAGCGTGGGTATCTAGTGATCTCGGGTAATAGATGGGAACTTAAAGTAGAAGAACACTTATAGGAAAGATCTATGTAATAGTCTCGTATGTATGAGGTCAATATCTCTGAACCTTACCTAGAAGCTATATAAACATGCCTCCGGACCACCCTACCACCCCTAATGGGTTCAAACTGTGGTAGGGTGGGGGCAAGTAGGGAAATTAAGTATTCCAATAACTAAGGTTATAGGCAAAGAATATAAAAAAGCTTCGTAAAAACAACGTATATGTGTTAAGACATAAAATATGTTCAGAACTCGTAGTAATTATTGTGTTCCTATCTATGTGATTAATCTATTAGGGTAAAAAAAAAAAAAACCTTATGTGTAACAGAAAGAAGTATTTCAACGTGAGTGGGACTCATACATATTATCCATATAAGACATAGAAAAATAAAAAGGGAGAAAGGGAGAAATAAAAGAGGAAGGAAGGAAATGTCTCTCCAGGTGGTGATGTGCATGGTAAGTGGCACGCTGAGGAAGTAAGGTGTAAAAAATAGCTGATATATCATTGAGGTAACAATAATGACTGGTCAAAGTCAGGTGGAAAATAGTGTTTTATCCAAGGCTGCCAGATCTGCGTGAATTTATCAATTCTGTTATCTTTAATAGCTGACATTTTAGCATAGGTTAAAGCTTTATTCATTCTATGTTTGGTTTCTGCTATAATTAATGTTTTGGATTTCCAGGCTTTAGCAATAGTCTGTTTAGCTGCGGTACTAAGTTGAAGAAATAATTTAAATTGGGAGTGTGTTAATGAGGTTGGTTTTAGGTTGAGAAGAGCCGTAGCTGGATCGGGTGGAATATTGCATTCCAAAGCTTTAGAAGCCATTTCAAAGATATTGGCCCAGAATTCTTGGACTACCGGACATTGCCACCATATGTGAAAATGTGTACCTGGGGAAGGGCAACCTCTGAAGCAGATGTCGGGATATGTTGGGATAAATTTAGCGATTCTGGCAGGCACCAGATACCATCTAGCTAGGACTTTAAAATTTGTTTCTAAGGCTAAGCAATTAGATGATGAACTTTTGGTAGCTACCCATATATTAGACCAGTCATTAGTGTTAAAAACACGATTCATATCTAAGGCCCATTTGTCTGTATAAGAAGGTAATATATCATTAGGAATAGCAGTAAGTTGATGGTATAACAGAGATATCATACCTCTAATATGAGGATCGCTTATACAAATACGTTCAAATTGAGTCATTTGGTTGAGTGTGGAGCCAGTTATAAAAAGAGGAGCATAAAAAATTTTAATTTGTAGGTAACAGAAGTTTTCAGACCTTGGAAGCCCATAATCGTCACATAGTGTTGAGAAATCCAGAATATTAGCTTTATTACATATTTGATAAAACCGGGTTAAGTTTGTAGTAGACCAGGTTGAAAATGATTTCGGGTATATCCAGGCCGGATAAAAGGCTGGATTGCCGAGGAATGAGAGGAGAGGGTTGTGTGAAGAATGGAGGTTGTTAGGCTTACCAAACTTATCCCAAATATATAAGGAGTGTTTAGTAATGGGGTTAGAAATTCGTTCTCTATCAGTGGGGTGAATCCATAAAATATTGGCAAGGGATATAGGATCACAGTCAACGGATTCAACGAGCACCCAAAGGGGTGTTTCAACTGTTGAATGGTATTTTGGGAGAATTGAGAGTTGTGCTGCTGTATAATAAGAGGCAAAATTTGGCAAACCTAATCCTCCCTTCAATTTACTAAGGTATAGCGTGGTCTTAGGTATCCGTGGTTTCGTTTTTCCCCAAATAAAGGCTAAGACTCTACGTTGTATAATCCTAAGGAAGTATGCTGGTAATGGGATGGGTAGAACCCTAAACAAGTATAAGAATTTCGGTAAAATCGACATTTTTATGGCATTTATTCGTCCCAACCAGGACAGAGGAAGGGAAGACCACTGTTTCATATAAGAAGTAACTAATTTAAGTAGTGGGAGGTAGTTTACCTTAAACAAATCTTTAAGTGTAGTTGTAAGTTGAACACCTAGATATGGTATTTGAGAGGTAACCCAATGAAACGGTAGGGTGGATTGGAAATGTAGGAGATCTTTTTGTTCCAGTGAGATATTGAGGATATTAGATTTTGCGGGGTTGATTTTGAGTCCTGAGATTGTAGCAAATTTGTCTAAGATATTTATTAGGTTTGGAGCAGAAATATGTGGGTGGGATAAAAAGATAAGGATATCATCAGCAAAAAGACATATTTTATGTTGATAACCGCCTAATTCGATACCTTTAATGTCCGGGTTTGACCTGATTAATTGTGCCAATGGTTCAATAAGGAGGGCAAAAAGTAGGGGTGATAAGGGACATCCTTGTCTAGTACCTCTACATATATTCATCATGGCTGATTTATAACCAGAGTATTTTATGTACGCTTTTGGATGATCATACAATGATGAAATCCATTTTAGAAAATGACCTCCGAAACCCCATTTTTGGAGCATATAATGCATATATGGCCAGGTGACAGAGTCAAACGCTTTTCTGATGTCTAAGGATATGAGGCATGTCGGGATACGTCTAGATTTAGCTGCGTGAATGAGTAAAAGAGCGCGTCTGATGTTATCACCTGCTTGTCTTTTAGGCATAAAGCCAGTTTGATCTCGATGTATTAATTGACCTATAATATCATTAAGGCGAGTTGCTAGAATCCTAGCTAGTATTTTAATATCTAGATTGAGTAGGGAGATAGGGCGATAATTTGTCCAGGAACTAGTATCTGAATGGGGTTTGGGGATCATTACTATAATAGACGTGAGCGTTTCTGTGCGAAAGGACTGATTTTTAAGAATAGAATTAAAAGCTCTGGTTAAAATAGGTGCTAGAATTTGTGAAAATTGTTTATAATAAAGTGCCGAAAACCCATCAGGGCCCGGTCTTTTATTGGGTTTCAAAAATTTTATAGCATTAAGAACTTCTGGGGTTGTTATGTGGCTCTCGAGAATATCCCGCTGAGTCTGATCTAGGGTAGGAAGCCTAGTGTTAGAAAACAGGATGTCTGCTTTTTGGGTATCGAACTCTTGGCTAGAGGAGTATAATTTAGATAGATTAGAGTGGAACACGTCAAGTATTTTAACCGGGTTACTGGTATAGCCATCTCGCGAGATCTTCAGTCTAAAGGGAGACTGTGCATTTTGTGTCATTTTTAGATTGCGTGCCATAAGAGTGTTAGGTTTGTTGGCCTGGAGATATTGTGTGTGTTGGCGTTTACGCATTATTTTGTCGGCAGAGTCTGATAAAAATAGGTCGAGATCCAAGCGTGCCTTTTCTAATTTTGTGTGGTTTATATTAGTCGGATTAGATTGAAAGGTTGAATGGCATGTATTAAAGGCAGCTTCCAATTTTGCGAACAATATTTTACGATCTCTCTTAAGCTTTGATGCTAACTGGATTAGATTACCTCTGATAACAGATTTATGAGCCTCCCACAAAGTCAGGGGGGAAACATCATCTGTGTCGTTGAGAGAGATGTATTCTGAGAGAGCCTGCTCGATTAATAATTTATGGGAAGGATGAGTTAATAAGGAATCATTGATAGTCCAGTTGGTATCATGTGACCTGGGTATCGTTGAGGCAATAGTGGTAAAGACAGCACAATGATCAGACCATGGAAGAGGGATAATTTTAGATGCGATGACTTCTGGCAATAAACTAGATGGGACTAGAATATGGTCAATGCGAGAAAATGATTTGTGTGGGTATGAATAGTGTGTATATCGTCTGTTGGTTGGGTTAATTTCCCTCCATGTATCTACTAATTTGTTTGCTGAAAGCAGGGGTTGTAGAGTCGATTTGTTGGTGCTCGTATTAGGGAGAACTGGGGACTTGTCTAAAAATGGGTATACTGTTGCATTAGAGTCTCCACAAAGGACTATCGTTCCAAACTTGTGTGTATCAACAATTTGGAAAAGGTGGGATAAAAAAGCTAGTGGTCGTTTATTTGGGGCATAATAGGATACAATGGTAACTGGGGCATCAGAAAGATAACCAGTCAGTAGAATATATCTACCTTCTGGGTCATTCAGTTGGGATACAAGAGTAAATGGGGTGTTACGATGAAAGCCTATGAGAGTTCCTCTTTGTTTAACTGGAGCAGAGGCAACGTAAAATTGTGGATATGTTGACGAGAGGAATTTGGGATGAGCATTTTCTTTGAAGTGGGTTTCCTGCAAACAAATAATATGGGCTTTTTTAGCATGAAAAGTGCGCATGGCTTTTGAACGTTTGTGTGGAATGTTGAACCCTTGTACATTTAAAGATAATACATTTATAGGAGCCATGACTGTGCGTCATTTAGTAGAATATCATAAAAAGTACCACTTACTTCTAAATTCGTATTCACCACCTGAAGAGAGGAGAGAGTAAAAAAAAATAAAAAGGAAAAGGATAACATGTAAAGAAGCAAAAATAAATCGATCAACCCTATTATAATAATTGGGTGTTAAAGGAGATGGATAGTAAATCAGGGTGTGGGAACGTCTGCGGAGCTTACTCAAACGGCTCCGAGAGGTTCCATAGTCATCCACAGGGACCCGCATAATCACTGCGGGTATCTGAGGATGGTACGGGGGGCAGCAAGAAATTCCAAAGAGGAGAAGAGCACCGGAGGACCACGGAGGGAAAATAATTTCACAAATAGTTCAGCGTGAGCTAAAACCTGAATGGAAAAAAGGAGATTATTCATATGCAAGTAATTACATTGAATGATTTACAATTATTAGTTTATGAAGAAAGGAGAAAAAAGAGGGGAGAAACAGAAGTTTCTGTAAAGTATTATTAGTATAGACCCCATGAGTTAATAAGCGAAAAGTGGAAATCAAATGGGTCCAATTCAACTACTGAATAAACCAATGGTGACATGTAAATGAAGTAAAAGTTACTTCCAACCAGCAGTCCTTGCTGGTAATAAGTGTGAGCTGGGCATTAAAGTATGTGAATCAGTCCATTGAGTCCTCCTTAGAGGGGGCCGAATTTTCAAATCTTCCACGTTTGTTAATATGTTGACCTGAGGGTGGAGAGGTTCCTGTAGAGTTTGTCGCAGTAGTTTGCTGGGGTATTTTTGAAGTAGAGCTTCTGCGGGGGTAATCCTTAGGTAAGGAACTATCGGCTATACCCAGTTCAATCAGGGCAGATCGCAAATCGTCTGGAGATCTGCAGACAAATTTCCTTTCAAGATGTGTAAAACGTAAGGAAAAGGGGAATCCCCAATGATATGCAATATTGTGTTGTTGCAGAATCTGTAGTTGGGGTTTAAGTGCCCGCCGTTTAGCTACAGTGAGGGGAGAAATGTCAGCAAAAAGTTGATACGTATAGCCCTGGAATTGTAGGGAATCTCTATCTCTAGCAGCCGCTAATAAATGCTCCTTGGTTCTATAATAGTGAAATTTAGCAATTATGTCCCTGGGGGGACCATTTGTTTTGCGTGGAGCTAAAGCTCTGTGCACTCTGTCAAGTTTCAGTCTTTCCACTGGTATGCCGGGTTGTAGTTCTTGAAATAAAGCTATCATGGTGGCTTGGAGGTCTAGGACAGTCTCAGGAATCCCTCTGATTCTTAGGTTCGACCGTCTGTCCCTATTTTCCTGGTCCTCTAAACGTGTCTGTAGCATAAGATTTTCTTCCTTTAAATTTTCAATCTCTGAGGTATTTTGCTGAACATGGCTGCCTAGGTTATCAACTCTAATTTCCAGGTCGGCAGTTCTCTGGCCCAGCTCTCTAATTTCTTTTGTCAGTTTCTCTGTAATTCTGTCAGAAGTCTTTTTTAATGCCTTTTGCAACATATTCTCAAACTTTTTTAACATGTCATTATTAAATTCTTGCTGAGAAACCTCAGCATCTGATTCTGACTCTGCTGTATCAATATTGGGCTGAGGGGGCGCTTTACCATAGCGCTGTGTGATATCCTGTGAGGCAGCTGCCGCCGCCATTTTAACAGCCTGTCTGGCCGGCGCCGTTTTGGCTAAGGTAGCTTTAAATTTTGCTTTTTGGCCCCTCAGGACCATTGTACTGTCACCTGGGATGTTCCGTGTGGTTTTATACGTTCTTTTGTGCCGCTCACGGCACCGCTGGGACCCGTAGTCCTCCGGTCTCTTGTCCCCTCAGAGCGGAGCTCAGGCTAGCATTACTGCTCGCTCTGGCGTCCGCGCATGCGCCCTGGTTGCACATATCTTTTAATTACATATTATACATGTTTTTTAAGATTAGCAGACATCCATAAGATTATTTACATAAAGCTGATATTATGTACATATTATATTATAAGACAATATTATTAATATATCATATTACTGTATATCCCCTTTATGATTGTGTTATTGTCTTGTTATTGCTCAACAGTTCACTACAGGCATACCCCACTTTTAAGTACACAATGGGGTTTATTTACTAAAGCTAGAAAGGGCAAAATTAGGCTCACTTCTGCATATAAACCAATGAGCTTCCAGGTTTTATTACCAAAGCTTAATTGAACAATCTGGGATTCGAAGCTCATTGGTTTCTATGCAGAAGTGAGCCTGATTTTGCACTTTCCAGCTTTAGTAAATAAACCCCATTGCGTACTTAAAAGCGGGGTATGCCTGTATAATGTTTCTTGTCTAGCCAATCAGAGCAGAAGCAGATGGCTGCACCTATTCTTTGAACACTACAGGTTGATTTACTAAACCTGGAGTGTGCAAAACCTATTGTAGCTGTGCATGGTAGCCAATCAACTTCTAACTTCAGCGTGTTCAACTAAGCTTTGACAAAAAATCCAGAAACTGATTGGTTTCTATGCAGAACTACGCCAGATTTTGCAATCTCCAACTTAAATCAACCCCTACATCTTTATTCATCTTTGTTGTTTAAGCCCAACTCTTTTTTTTTTTGGGGTAGAGTACAGGAGGGTTAGCTAGGGTTGGTATATATTTAATTGTCTTTTTTTTTTTAATAACAAAACATGTAGATAATCATTTCAATACAATTTCATTAATTGAGTTGTCTAACGTACTAGTTCCATCTAAAAATATATTTCAAAAAGACAATATATTTCAAAAAGACACCTTAACTAAATATCTTAATATGATATTAATAAAGCCAACAAAACAAACTAACAAAAAATGAAAAAATACAAAACATAGCTGTATTTCTGATTTCTTATCTTATATAAGATTGTAAAAACTAGAAAAGATCTTAGTACATACTCAGGATGTGATTATAAATGGGTAATAATAGGAAGCTCACCAAGTTAAGTTAAAGACACTATAAAAACTAAACTACTACACTATGGGGTTGATTTACTAAAGGCAAAATCCACTTTGCACTACAAGTGCACTTGGAAGTGCAGTTGCTGTAGATCTGAGGGGAAGATCTGAAATGAGGGGAAGCTCTGCTGTACAAGCAAAAATGCTGTTTTTTATTTTCCTTGCATGTCCCCCTCAAATCTACAGTGACTGCACTTCCAAGTGCACTTCCAAATGCACTTCCAAGTGAACTTGCAGTGCACTTGTAGTGCAAAGTGGATTTTCCTTTAGTAAATAAACCCCTATATTTCAAGACTTCCCAACTTACCCCTTAGCTTTTCCATATTGTACTATGTTGGAAAGTGGTCAATGTTTCCTGAAGCTTATCCACAGGCAACTCCTTAGTCATATAGTTAGACCCAGGTATCAACTAATTTATTGATGCATATTTCCTTATTTCTCTGGGTATCCAAATTTTCCATCATCCATATTATACATACAGTCACCTTAAAGCGGTTCGGCACCCAATTCATTTAGTAAATCTCTTTGCCTTCCAAATCAGGCAAAGAGTACTAAATGAAATGTTTTTTTTTTTTTTTTTTTTTTTTACTTACCTTGTAATTGAAGACTTCCGGTCTTCTCTCTCTCTGCGGCGGCGGGCGGGGTCTCTGCGTCGATCGTCGTCACGGCGCACTGTCTCCTGGGATCTGGTGTCATTGATCCCAGGAGTCAGTGCGGGCATCTTCCGAAATCTCGCGAGATTTCGGCCACATCTTCCGAAATCTCCCGAGATTTCGGCCACATCTGCCGAAATCTCGTGAGATGTCGGCAGATGTGCCGTTACTGCGCACGCGCGAGTAACAGCGGTGCATGCTGGGCCATCTAAAGTTCCTGTGGGTGTTTCACATGCCCACAGGCAAGATGGCCCCCAGCACTAAAGAAGAAGACGAGGAACTTCATCGGACGAAAACCGGTGGCGATCGAGATGGAAGATGGAACAGGTGAGTCCCCTAATAAAGGTAAGCATACTTTATATTACGTCCTAAAAAAAAAAATTTTTTTTACAGAGTGCAGAACCGCTTTAAGATTCTCTAGAGTAGGAGAGTTAAGCTGGATTCATTGAGTCAATTACATTTTTTTTGCTCCCAACTAACAAATAGTTTCTCAAGTACTACCTGTGGCCTCTCATTCACTTTCAAAGGATGGCTTAGTAGGCACATAGATAGGCACAACAACCGTTAAGATCCTGATATAGTATTCATAAAATGTATAACCTTTTGCCAGAATTTATTTATTATTCGGATACGACCATAAATTAATACAATTGGGTTTATCAAGGTAACATTTCGGGCAAATAGATTACTGCAAAGAGGATAGTGATTTATGAACAGAATTAAATGATTGGTATGCTTTATGAGGAATCTGAAAATCGATCTCTCTCCAACTTGAACTTATTATTCCTTTAGTAGTATAATTCCAAACATATTGGATATGGGACCAATCTTCCACTAAAGATAAACTCAAAAACACAGCTCAGTTATGTATCCTGCGTTTAATGGAGGATCTGAACCTATTTCTTCCCTCAAAAGATTACAGATTCATGATAGTCAATGCTTTTTAGATGGCTTATACAATAGATGTAAAGTTGGAAGTGCATTTGGAAGTGCAGTCGCTGTAGATCTGAAGGGGACATGCAAGGAAAATGCTTGTACATGATTGTACATAATTGTACATGATTGTACATGATTGGATGATAAAATCAGCAGCGCTTCCCCTCATTTCAGATCTTCCCCTCAGATCTACAGCGACTTCACTTCCAAGTGCACTTGCAGTGCACTTGTAGTGCAAAGTGGATTTGCCTTTAGTAAATCAACCCCAATGTCCCATAGATTCACTATACCACCTGTTTTCCAAATATGAACAGCATGGTTTTGCCTCTCCAAAGAAAAAGTCAGTGACATAGGTGGCTTTAACGGGCCTAGGATCTTCAATAATTTCCCCACTCCTCTCCACGCTATTAAAGTATCACGTAAAAGTTATTTTTTATTATGCACAGGAAAGTCCGGAAAGGAGTATGAAAAAGATACACAATGGACACAAGGGACCGTGGTTGTACATCTAATGCCGCGTACACACGAGCGGAATTTCCATCAGATAAATCTTGGATGGTTTTCCTGGCGGAATTCCACTCAAGCTTGGCTTGCGTATGTTGAACTTTCGACCGTCAAGAACTCAGTGAAGTACAACACTACGACGAGCCGAGAAAATGAAGTTCAATGCTTCCGAGCATGCGTAAGAATTTTGCGCGTCCGAATTGCTACAGACGATCGGAATTTCAGGTCTAAACTTTTTCTGACCGAAAAATTTAGAACCTGCTCTCAATCTTTTGCTGGCGGGAATTCGGCCAGCAAAAGTCTGATGGAGCATTTTCCGACCAAAAGCTCTCATCGGTCTTTTGCTGGCCGAATTTCCAATCGTGTGTATGCGGCATAAGACTCAATAGTTGGGTTAGTATAGTGCGACAAATTATTGATCCAATCTATAATGTCGCATAGCAAACATGCCAAATTGAAAGATGAAAATTCGTAAAATAATACCTAATGAAAATGTAAGCATTTGTAGTCTCTTCCAACCATTTCTTTCTTCTCATCATATAAATGAAAAGAAGGCTGAATTTAAGCACCTCAATGACCTATTTGAGGATAATTTCCTTAATTCCTCTGTAGTCACTAAAACAGGTAGTGAGGGAAATCTGCTCAACAGAGACACAGACAGATAAAAAATTATACAGAGAGAGGTTCTAAGCCTTGTCCAAGGGATTTTGTTATTGTCTTTAACCCATTTGGAGAGATTTCCCTCATGATCACATTAGAAATGAAGAGACCCCAGAAGAGTTACAAACAACAAAAGCAAATCTGACAGAGGTTCAGACCCTTGTCCACGGAACCCCTGAAGTGATTGCATTGTCTGCAAGGATGTTGAGATTCAACATTTGACTTATAATAGTGTCCCACTCCACTTTAGCTTCTCCACAGGCTGAAGTGGACTGATAGTTGGGTAAGATTTTTACAAAAATGACTGAAGCAAAACAAAATATTCAGGCTATTCTGAGAATCAAGCTTAAAAATACACTGTATGTCAGCAATGGTTTGATATGCAACGGTGTGCATTACTTTTTTGTAATTTGTATTTACTTTATCAATAAAACATAGCTTCAAAACAGTACTTTGCTACCCTGTTTAGCTCCAGACGTGCTCCCTCAGTAGTTCACAGGGAATGCATACATAAAGCAAAACTACCATAAATTGCAATGTTTTAAATTTGTCAGACACAGCTGGCTAATCTTCAGATTTGCCATCTAAAGCCGGGAATAAGCTGCATTTATAAACGCTTTCAAAGCGATGTGGAAAATGCTGTTCCAAGTTAGAACTATGAGTGTGGATGGTGAAAGATCAGATCATGAAAGTCTAATGTCAAATGCTTTGCTCTAGGCTCGGATAAATGTATGTCTCACCAATATTGGCAAACCGCTTTATATGTCTTGTGTACAGGTAATACCGAGCCAGCACTTACACATCAACAGAAAGGGTCAGCAAGGGTCAAAAGCTAACATCAAAAACTAAATGAAAGAACGACAATTCTATTATGATGAAAACCCTCATTTACCACGAGGAAAGACAGGCTGAGAAATAAAACGGGTTTTGACAGAGGCTGAGCCTTTCACTGTGAGAAGCCTGGATATTAGTTTATGTTTGAACTGAGGAACATGTTTTTTTTTTTTTTTTTTAATTGCTCAGATGCATGTTGGGTTGTAAGTAATCTGAGAACTGCAGCTCTGCTCTTGGCCACTCTATGAAAACAGAAACCCGGTTCCAACCACAAGAATCTATATTAATTAAAAATAACTAGAATTTAGTGTACTTTAATGAGAAGCTAACATCCAGTTTACAACAGTTAATGACAAGCAGCCGGTGAAGAAATTTAAAGACATAGCAATGCTGTTAAATTAGTTTGATTACTGCTGGAAAAAAAATGATCATATTAGGGGCACGCCTATAATGTTAAATCTGCTACATGCCTAGATCAGATTAGTTTGTAGTAGAAATCAAAAAAGAAAAGTTAGTACATAATATTTAAAGTTAAAGTTGATCTAAACCAGGGATCTTCAAACTATGACCCTTCAGCTGTTGCGGAACTACATGTCCCATGAGGCATTGTAAAACTCTGACATTCACAGACATGACTGGGCATGATGGAAATTGTAGTTCCCGAGCAACTGGAGGGTCATAGTTTAAAGACCCCCTGATCTAAACCCTAATTAAATGGTACTACGTTTGCTGAAGCTCTAAGGGGCTAATTTACTAAAGGCAAACAGACTGCTTAGCTTGAAAAGGAATGTGCTCCAGAGCTTAAAGTAGAACTATAGGAAAAACTTTTTTTTTTAATTTTGGACAAAGTAAGGGAGGTTTATTTTTTTCCGCCATTTGTGTCCCATTGGGGAGATTTCTCTTAATTTCCTGTCCCCTGGTTTAACCGGAAGTGAGGGAAAATCCCTACAAATTAAATGAATTCCTTGGGGACCCCCAGGTCACTAAAACTAGTGTCCGCATTGGAAAATTTCAATGATAATGGTAAACAGGACAAATAGAGAGGGTGAATCTTCCTAACAGGGCACAGGCAGCAATAAAAATGGACAATTCTTCTCCACTCCTAAACTAAAAAAAAGTTATGCCTTTAGTTATACTTTAATGAATGTAGTGCATTCTATGCATTAAAGCGGAGCTACACTGCCCCTTGACGTTTTTTTGCAATTGAGTAACTCACCTGTCCTGTTTCTATCACTTGTGCCTTTCGTTTTGTATCTCCTAAAAAGACTTTATAAAAATTTTCGGTCCGTTCTCCATCTTGCCTGTGGGCATTTGAAACCTCCAGGCATTCTCTTCCTGGATTTCATTGACGCCCATTCATTGTACTCTCGCGCATGCGCAGTACAAACAGCATAGAAGCGCCGTCAGCAGCTCCTGTTGCCATCACAACGGCGACGGCGTCGAAAGTCCTGCCCCGTTGTGATAGCAAAGACCGAACGTGACTGTCGTGATGACGTCACGTTTGGTTTCAAGTTTCGCGCTATCTCGGGCCAGGCCGCCGCACTGACTCCTGGGAGCTATGACACAAGCTCCCAGGAGACAGTGCGGGCTAGGGGATATTACGAAATAGCCGTAATATCCCCGCCCATATCTGAGGGAAGGAGAACCGGAAGCGATGGATGGCAAGAAGAAAACAACTAAAGGTAAGTAAAAACAAAAAAAAAAAACTACCGTTTCGGATCGAGGAAGGTGAGTATTATTTTTTAGATCTAGGTCTTAAAAATGGGTGGAGCTCCGCTTTAAGGTAAAAAAAACCTTCTGGGTGCAGCTTCCTCCCTCTCTTATACATATCTGAGCCCCATCTCAATCCAGCGATGTGCACAAGAGCAGCGGCTCTCCTGGATCTTTCTCTTGTCATTGGCTCACAACAAAGCAGCAGGAGCCAGTGGCTTCTGCTGCTGTCAATCACAGCCAGTGAACCAATGAGGGGGGGTGGGGCTGAGCCACGCTCTGTTTGAGAATGACAATGTTATTTGATTTTAGCAATTTTATGCACATCAGACACCTATAACCTCACTGTGTTTTTACCTTATATATTTTATTTTCAATTGTTTTCGTATATATATTGTACTGAATGATATATACTACTGATAGTTCACCTTAGTTATTTATTTATTTATGGGAGCGCAACACCATATATTGATTTTTTACATACATACTTTTGGGCACTGTTTGACCCCCCGGTGTTGCTGCAAACCATCTACTCACACCACGTGTTTATTGCCATAGTAGCGCGGAAATACCAACATCTCTATTCACTGTTACTACAAACCTACCCATTTCTGCAGCCACTATGGAAGTATTTTCTTTTATGGAGAAAAGAAATATTAATCTGGAAGATGTTTTTTGTGTCAATGATCCAAGCACAAAAACCAATGTAGATCTAGAAAGCCTAATGAGAAAATTAGGCCATAATATGGAGAAGAAGGTCAGCTTATGGTGGGACACAACCACTTTTGAACAGTACCTCAAAGACAGCCTGGTCCCCAGATGCCTAAGATGGGATATCCCACCCAATGACGGCCTAGTGGACCAGGAATCCATTGACGAGTGGTTCAAGTTCTTTAATGAAAAGGGTCTTGAGCTACTCAGATTTCTACTACAACGAAAACAAAGGAAACTTAAAAAGATAGACCAAACGATTGGAGAGATTAAGGAAGAACTAGAAGTACACAAAGAATCTGCGGAATTCACTACACTCACTATACAACTAAATAAAGACTTACTCAAGAAAGACAAGGAAGTCCAAAATAGAAAAAGTAAAAAATACTCAAGAGACATGAATGATTTTAGAGTGACCAAGTTTTCAAATGGCAGAGCCAAATAGGCCACCTCGATCCCATTTCCAACTATTCCACACCTGAAAAAATTAATAGAATCCATACACCCCACACCAATGGTCCATCTAATCGCAATGTAACATATAGACCACCCCAAATTAGTTAACCACCAAACCGTAGTAGGGTGGATTCCCCAAGACACACACGGCCCAACGATGCACCCAATAACCCCAAACACCAAACCCCACAAGGAAGACCACCGCAACACAATCAAACTCCACATAATGGTGGTAAAAAACAACACTGGAAAAATAACAATAAAAAACCCTATTATGGTAACAATTGGTATAAACCACTATACGAGCAAAGAGCACCGCAATACAACACATATGGACCACCAGGACGACCACCAGCACCGTACTATGAAAACACATATAGAGATAGGGACAATTGGGGTCCCCCACACCAGAGCTATAATCGCCCATACGAACAATACCACTTACCAAACTATAACCATTATGCTCCCTTAAGAGATTATCAAGAGGAAGTCGACAGATATCACCAAAATCACTACCAAAATTCCCAACAGAATAAGCCTTTTTTAGGGAGAGGAGCAGACAACCATCCACCGAGATTAATGGACGAAACACACTGGAGAAAAAGCCCAGGAAGAAAAGAGGAGGAAGAGCAGGCAAGAGAACTCAAGTGAAAAAGAGAATAAAAGGAGAAGGCATTTTTAATTTGAGCAACAACCCACTCACACAAGAAGAAATAGGAGTCCTAGATAGAGGTCTGAAATTCGCACTCACAAAGAATCTAGACAAATTTCAGACCTATATAGGAATACAAAAATATGTAAGAAGCATCAACATTAAAAAATACATCGCAAGTAACCCGATTAAAGTACGACAAAACACAACAACCAACGAGACGGTGCATAGCACACTCCGTAATAAGTCAATTTTTAACCCCCAAATAAGCAATAACAAATTTGTAGATGTTTTTAAAAAAGTAGTACTCGAGGATTTGAAGGTTTTAAAAGTCAAGAAACAGACAGAACTTAAACATATACAGAGTGGCAACAGAAAACTAACTAAACGGAAAGATATAGTGATCCGGCCGGCCGATAAAGGGGGAGGTATTGTGATCCTATCCAAGAAACAATACAATGACTGCATGGCCGACCTTCTAAAAGATGAGAAGACTTACATTAAACTACCCAGTAACCCTATTTTTAAATGTAGAAAGGAGCTAGAACTAGTTGTACACTTAGGAATGAAAAAGAACATCCTCAACAAGAAAGAAGCAAAATACTTGATTCCAGAGGCATGTCGTACACCTGTCATATATTCATTACCCAAACTACATAAAGACAAGGTGAATCCACCACCAAGAGCCGTAGTAAATGGGATAGATTCCCTCACCTCACGAATGGGCCAGTACATTGATAACTATCTGCAACCAGCAGTGAAAAATACAACAGCCTACCTCAGAGACACCAAACAGATCCTCCAGATATTAGAAGATCTACCCATAAGTGGAGGACCTTGGATTCTCACAACAGCAGACGTATCGTCACTTTATACAATAATTTACCACCACCAGGCCTGTGACGCAACAAAATGGGGACTAAGGAATTTTACTGCATTACCCTGTTTCCAAAGAAAATATCTAGTCAAATGTTTAGATTTTTGCTTAAAGAATAGTTACTTTTGGTATGATCGCACCTTCTAACACCAAAAAAATGGAGTTGCCATGGGCGCCAAATTTGCGCCGAGCTTAGCCAGTTTATGAATGGCTAAGTGGGAAGAAGAAATGGTCTTTTCAGAACCACCCACGGAGCTCATTATTTACAAAAGGTATATTGATGACATCATCATCCTATGGAAAGGTGAAGAATCCAGTTTGATACAATTCCTGGAAAAACTAAACAGGAATGAGAAGAATATCAATCTCACCTGGGAAATCAGCAAAAATATAGTCACATTTTTAGATTTGGAAATAGTACAAGAGAACGACAAACTGTGGACCAGAACCCATTTTAAAAATGTAGACAAAAACAGCTACCTGCCAACACAGAGCTGCCACCACCACAGCTGGTTATGCAACATCCCCAAAGGACAATTGATGAGACTACGCAGAAACTGTACAAAAGATAGTGATTTTAACACACAGGCACAGAAGATAGGTCACAGATTCATCGACAGAGGATATGACGAACGATTTATCCAATCAAAAATCAATGAGGTAGAAAAAATGGACAGAAAAGAACTCATAAAAGATAAGCCAAAAAATACCGCCAGATTGAACGGCATCCCCATTACTCTAGACTTCAACATCCAACATAAGGCAGTTGAAAGGATAATCAAATCCCACTGGCACATTCTATGAAGAGATACACATCTAGAAACACTCCTCCCAGAAATACCTCGCTTTGTCTACAAGAGAGCACCCACGCTCAGGGACAAACTGGTAAAAAACATACCAGACTCACGAAAATAGGTTACTCTTTCTTCACAGGAAAAGGCTTTTACCAATGCAAAAGATGTTATGCCTGCAGAAAATCTAAGAAACCAGCCACCAAAGTATTTCATTTTAAATCCACCAGTACTGGCAATACCTATGAAATTCGTGATTTCATCTGCTGCAACACCGAAGGAGCTGTTTACGCCCTCGAGTGTAGTTGTGGCTTACAATACATTGGACGCACGAAAAGACCACTGAGAGTACGGATCAAAGAACACATACAAAATATTGCAAAAGGTTATGACAAACACAGTGTTTCTAAACACTTCACGAAACACCATAACCAAGATCCGACGCATTTAAAATTTTGGGGCATTGAGCTGTGACGGACCTCGTACTCAATATGTCCGCCGTAACTGCTTCCTCTGTCCGGTACCACACAATCCAAGACCCCCTTAGCTTACCCAGTCACCAGAAAACACCAGTGTAGGGTACATCAGGAATGAATCTTTATTTGACATGTCACACTTATATACAGTTGACAGATGACTCAAGCCTAACCTAATTAGCATGAGCTAATTATCTTAATCAACACTGGGCTCCTTCATTCAATTGCAGGGTTAATTAGCACACACAACAATAGGTGAAACACTTCTACAAGCCAGACTATACTCAATTACATAACACAGGTGGCTGGAGTTCATGAGTCATGACATTAGCGTCTCTTGCTAATATGCCAAATACACATACAGATTCTATGTGTATTGGGGGGCCAGCATGGACCTGAATCCAAGTACCACCAGCTCAGGGGTCCCAGGCCTGCAGCTCAAAGAGCACTGTTCCCCCAAATGCCAGGGCCCATAATCCCAAGGCAACAGGCTCGCACTCAGTCCCCTCCAACAGCCTGTGTCTCGGCCAGGTCCGTCACATTTCTCCCCTTTCGGCAGGAGACTAACACAGGAGGAGACCCCAGACGGGTTGACTCCGAAGTTAGTCAGTGGTTCCAGTCCTCTAATGCCTGTACCCACACAGTACCCCAAACAAATTGTTCCAAACAGAGCACGACTCACCCAGCCAACTTCTGCCTCTCTCATAGAACATATCCGCCGCTGGGGAGAGGCCTGGACTGGCCCTTCTCCCTGGAGTCTTTTCAGCCGCTGGAGAGAAGACAGGGTGACTGGGCTCACTCCATCATGCTGTTGGGGATCTGGGCCGACAGCCCAGCATCCCTGGGGTATACAGGTGGGGACTGCAGTCCCATCCCCCTTTACAGGAAATCTGCCCTCTGTTAGTTGTGGGCAGAGGCCAGCAGCACTTTGTTCCGTTGCCAGCAGTTCAGGTGGGTGTAGGAGCTTCCCTACATCATCTCCTCCAGCTAACTGTTGGGGAGAGAGGCCGACTGCCCCGGCTTCCTGGAACTCCACAGTTGTTGCTGGTGCTGGACAGAGGTGGGTAGCACTCTGCCCTGTTGCCAGCACTTCTGCTGGGGACTCCACATCCTCCGCTCTGGCAAACCATTGGGGCAGGAGGCTGGCTTCCTTTTCCATTCCCTCATCTGGCTGCTGGGACAACATGTCTCTGGTACTGTCTCCCAGGTGCACAAATCTTTGCTGGGGAGGAAAGATCGCTTTCTCCACCCTGGCCAACTGTTGGGGAGGGACGACAAACACCTCCTCTCCCTTCTCCCCCTGTATCTGCTGCTGGGAAGTGATTGCCACCTTCTCACCCTGAGCCTCCATAACTGCCACCGGTGTGGGGCAGAGGTCTTGGACCCTCTGTCCGGTGACCTGCGCTTCAGCTGGAGAAGTTCCTTGTAACTCCACGGATACTGCCGTTGGTGCTGGGCAGAGCTCAGTGAAGTTTGGCCCTAATACCAGCTCTTCTGATGGAGGCTCATGAGGTTGTTTTTCCTCAGCAGAAAAGTCTATTAAATCCCCAGTCTCTACAACTGATGGCTGGGGATAGAGGTTCACCACCTGTCCGTGGAACCTAGAAGATGCCATCGGTGCTGGGCAGAGGTTAGCAGAGCTCTGCCCTGTTGTCAGCACTTCCTGCATCCGCCATAAGACCTCCGCGTCCATAGCTGCGGGGGCAGGTGGGCAAAGCACTCTGTTACTATGCCACATCGCCGACTCTTCAGCCAGGATTTCAGAGCTGTCTGCTGGTATTTCCTCATAGTCCCAGGCAAAGGGAGCCCCACCCTGCTGCTGAGCAGTGTCTAGCAGCTGTATGTAGGCGATCTCAAGCTCCCATTCCTGAGCGGCCAGGAACTCCAAATCTTCCTGTGCCCAGAGCACTTCCGAGACGTTCAATCTTTGCTCTCTGTGCTCCATTATTTCCTCCAAACGCCACTCCAGATCACTCCCAAAGTCGGGGTCCTCGGACAGCCTCCAGTACAACAATCCCAGGCCATTATAATCAAAGCCTTCCGTGGGCCTGTCATCCGCTGTCCACGAGCACACTTGGGCTACATACCACCGGAGGGCTCTGTAGCTCTCGTCCAAACGCATTTCTGCCCGGATCAGCCTGCTTAACTCAGCAGTCCACTCCTGCTTCGGTTGTTCCCCCAATAACAGCAATCGTACTTCATACTGCGACCAGTACCTTACATGGATGGAGGGGAGAACTTTTCCCTGGTGTCGCTGCTCACAGGCTAGCGCTTCTTTCCAGAGTTGTAGGCGAACAGAATCATACCATCCCAGCAGGACCTGCACCGATACTGGTCCTCTGTGCTGTATCCGCATCTCTCGCAACCTCCTTCCGAATTCCTCTTCCATGACGTATCTGTACCTCTGCTATCCGGGCCTTGGATCCAGGTGATGGTTTGGATGTGTTCACGACAAGGAAGCACGATCCCACCGCTGCCAGCCAATTGTGACGGACCTCGTACTCAATATGTCCGCCGTAACTGCTTCCTCTGTCCGGTACCACACAATCCAAGACCCCCTTAGCTTACCCAGTCACCAGAAAACACCAGTGTAGGGTACATCAGGAATGAATCTTTATTTGACATGTCACACTTATATACAGTTGACAGATGACTCAAGCCTAACCTAATTAGCATGAGCTAATTATCTTAATCAACACTGGGCTCCTTCATTCAATTGCAGGGTTAATTAGCACACACAACAATAGGTGAAACACTTCTACAAGCCAGACTATACTCAATTACATAACACAGGTGGCTGGAGTTCATGAGTCATGACATTAGCGTCTCTTGCTAATATGCCAAATACACATACAGATTCTATGTGTATTGGGGGGCCAGCATGGACCTGAATCCAAGTACCACCAGCTCAGGGGTCCCAGGCCTGCAGCTCAAAGAGCACTGTTCCCCCAAATGCCAGGGCCCATAATCCCAAGGCAACAGGCTCGCACTCAGTCCCCTCCAACAGCCTGTGTCTCGGCCAGGTCCGTCACATGAGCCATACAAAAAACATTGGAGAGGTGGCCACAAGGTCAGAACTCTCAGCCAGTTAGAATCGAAGTGGATATTTACTTTAAACACTTCTACACCTCATGGTCTTAACATATAATTCGATTTAAATTGTTTTATCAGTGATTTTTAGCCATTTTAGTCCCCAATCACCGACCACTTAAAATCCACACATAATACCATCATGCACCTAGTCCATGATTTTAATATACATAATTTTATTGAATTCTCTTGCCTTTTTAATATACATTATTTTATTGAATTCTCTTGCCTTGATAATTAATTACATTTTTTAAATTTTGTTAATATTGTTTTTTTATACTATGCCTTCTCCACATCAGAAAACCATTTCCAGAGTCCGATCATCCCAGCTTTTAGCTGCACATGTACACCTGATTTTATATATATTTTTATGTATATGTTTTTTTGCACACATATTTATATATATATTTTTATGGGTATTTCTATACGCGCAGTTTTTATACATTCTTTTTTTATATATATTTTTCATCACCTATGATCTTATGAATATTTACCATCCATTCTATATTTTCACATAATACTAGCTCATTGCACCATATCACATTTACCCCATTGTCTTAGTAAACCTGTTATGAATAGGTTTTGCTGGGTTATATATATATATAATATCTCACCAAATATGTCCGCCAGTGGAGCCTACAAGATGCACAAGTTAACAACATAATAGATATATATATTACATTTTTTTAATCATATGTTATATATGCCTCATTTGCACACCTGTGCTTACAATCCCCAGGTCTCTTGAATTTTTAACTCTGGTCTCCCCCTACATACATCGAGTAACAATACATTCGTTTTTTGTTTACATCCAAGCCTCAGAGTTATTTCCATTTCCCTGTCTTCAAAAACCAAACAAAAATGGCCGCGGTCGTAGCCCGCTCTCATTGAAAATGGCCGCTACATACATAACATATTGCCTGACTACAGGAAAATGGCCGACAGCTATGTAATTACACACTATATAAAGACACTTCCGATGCCTAGTAACTATCCCCGATGAAGTCATGTGACGGTGACTACACGCGTAGGGTATACGGACACCAGAAGTGACGTTTCTAGACGCAAGCTCGCCGCTCGTTCCCTACCAGGACTGTTTATTCCCATACAAATGTGAGTGTAATTGTTTTTAATGTAATAAATCATTATTTTAAGAAAATACTACACTAGATAGCCCTTTATTTCCCCCTTTGGTCGCCATGACATATGCATGCTGAGCGTTTCCTGCCATTGGAGCGGCACCCAGTCTCCAGAGGTATCCAGCCCACACTGCTAGAAAAGGAATCCAAACAGAGGAAGAGGCTTCTGACGAGACCCACATCCCCCTGAAGTGGCCACACATCCCCTGGCTCCTATTTCAATGCTGCTTACCTTGCAGCAGTAAGGTAATAATTTAGGACACCCACAGGTGTCAACTATCACCGAAGATCTCCAACACAGAGCACGCAGCATCCTCACTAGCACTTTACTGAAGAGCAATCAGCACTGCTATAGTCTTTCACGCTACTGCAAGCAACTCTGCAGAGCCACAGTTTAGAATCATCACCGTGTTATATTCCCTCACAGTTTACTCATGTTTATGTTTCCTATGAACTTTTATGAGTTTTTATGAAATTATATGCGATTTTGAACTCCATGCGATTATGAACTCTATGCGATTTTAAATTTCACATGCGTTTTATGCGTATATAAATGCTGTATTTGCAATTTTATGAATTTAAATTGACCTTGTCACCCTTATCTCCAATTTCACTTATGCTCACTGCACTTTAAACGCTGCTTAGCGTTTTATGCGTTTTTTAGCATATTTTGCACATTTATGCGATTTCCAGCATATTTTGCACATGATCTAGCTGTTCACTTTGAACCATTTCATTTGATTTTAGCAATTTTATGCACATCAGACACCTATAACCTCACTGTGTTTTTACCTTATATATTTTATTTTCAATTGTTTTCCTATATATATTGTACTGAATGACATATACTACTGATAGTTCACCTTAGTTATTTATTTATTTATGGGAGCGCAACACCATATATTGATTTTTTACATACAATGTTAAGAGGCTTGCTATTGGCTTGCTATTGTCTTGCTATTGGGGGCACTCGGCAGGGGACAGGTTGGAGGAACCAGGAACGAGGGACCCAAAAAGAAGAAGATTGGGGCTGCTCTGTGCAAAACCATTACACAGAGCAGGTATGAATAACATGTTTGTTATTAAAAAGAAAAAAAATAGCCTTTAGTATTACTTTAATTACCACTAGACTTGATCAACCACCCAATCCCAGAGTTAGCATAGTAGATTAGGGTTGTTGAGTCCTTCCAGTACCTAGGTGTGAGATGCAGATCCATGGGATTATCTAGTCTCCACTCCACAGCTTATATATATCACCCTCACTCCTGTCTTCACCATATAATGCCCTGTACACACGACCGGCCGAAAATGTCCTTCAAGATGTGATGTGATCTATCGGCCTCCTGGACCGGTATCAAGCTTCCTTGACGACTTCTCTGCCTGGCTACCCTACTTTCTCTCTTCTGAAATCCCAACAATCATTCCTGGTGACTTCAACATCCCTGTTAATCTTAACACTCACGCTACTTCTAAATTTCTGAACCTAACCTCCTCTTTTGACCTGAAACAATAGGCAAACACTTCTACTCACTCTGTTGGCAACTAACTTGACCTCATATTCTGCTACACATGCACTCCACAAAACCTCTCCAACATTCTTTTTCCTCTCTCTGATCACCACCTTATTAGTTTCAATCTCTCCTTGTCTTCCTCTTCCTTTCCTTCCAACTACCAAACAATTACCCGTAGAAACCATCGTCATCTTAACCCTTCCCTTCTTTTTTCTGCTACAGATTGTCTCTATGCCAAAATCTCATCCGTGTCCTGCCCCAACCTCGCCACTTCTATCTACAACAGTTCACTGTCATCCACCCTGGATACCTTGGCCCCCCTCACTACTCACAGAATCAGGCCCCGACCGCTACAACCCTGGCAGACAGACATTAACAAAAGCCTCAAAAAACAGAGCCGTGCTCTTGAGCATATGTGGCGTAAGACAAAGTCACAGCAAGATGTCAGCCAATATAAATCTGCCCTCCAAAAATACCATTCCTGTCTCCACGCTGCCAAACAGACTTACTTTATCAGTCTCATTAACACCTTCTCACGCAGTCCTCGTCAACTCTTTTCTACCTTTAATGCTCTACTTTGTCCGCCATTCCCACCACCCACTAACATACTCAATACCTAGGAGATTGCTAATCACTTCAAAAATACGATTGAGACAGTTTGTCTCGAGATCTCCTCCACTCTACAGATATCTCCCTCACTTTATACTTTGTCCTCCTGTACAATCTTGTTTAACCCAACTACTACAGAGGAAGTCAATAAACTTTTTTCTAACACCCACCTAACCTCCTGCCCGCTGGACCCCATTCCTTCATAAATACTACGATCACCCTTTGACTCTATCCTACACGCTTTAACTCATATCTTCAACCTCTCCCTCTCTACTGGCATCTTCCCCAACCCTCTGATACATGCAATAGTCACTCCCATACCAAAAAATGCCTCACTGGACCCCACCCCTTAAAAATCATCTCCTTATTCCCTTTTCCCTTCAAACTCCTCCAACCGACTGAGCAACCACCTCATTGAGAATAACCTTTCCTGATCCCCTTCAGTCTGGATTTCGTCCACAGCACTCTAGCTCCCTTGTCATCTCCTCCCATGCTCGCCTACAGTATTTCTACAGAGATTCTCCCATCCTTTAGAACTCCCTACTCCAATTTGTCCGACTGTCCCATAATCTATCCATCTTTAGACGATCCCTGAAAACCCTTCTCTTTAAAGAAGCCTATCCTGCTTCTAACTAATACACTGTTTTACTTTCTCCATCAGCTCATCCCCCACAGCTATTACCTTTTGCATCAATTGACTCTGCCTCCTAGATTGTAAGCTCTAGCGAGCAGGGCCCTCTGATTCCTCTTGTACCAAATTGTAATGTATCTGTTGTAATGTTTGCCTTCATTTTGTTAAGCGCTGTGCAAACTGTTGGTGCTATATAAATCCTGTATAATAATAATAATTATATAAAATGTAATCTATTTTCCTTGCTCTCTAGATTTAGACCACGGCCGGAAGTTTGAATTCTTTAGCGTTTCCTTGTGCATGACCCCGCTGTCAGTTACACTTACTATTAAGTTTCCTTTTTATGTAAGTCATTACTTATTTTAATAAATTTTACCTGCATTACTACACTATATGGATTTCTATCATCATTACATGTCATGACTGCTTAGCGGAGAAACAAAGAACTCTGCATCGCTCATGTAGGAAAAGAAATCCAGTATACCCAAAAAATCGTTACAAGACCTGTCCATCTTGTACACTGGTGGAGCACATGATTGAATTTGAAGTCACCAAAATATAGGGACTGATTTATTTCACACTATAAGGCTGAGTTCACACTGCAACAGCGGCTCACAGCAGGGGTCCGATGCGTCCCGTTCACTATTTCAGGTCTGATATCAGTCTAAATTTTTGGCTGAATTCGGACCTGAAATGGACCAGAAGATGCACAGGACTCCTGTGCAAGTCACTCTGTAGCCGTTTCGGAGATGTGTGAACCAGCTCCATAGAGAGCCATCACAATCTCCTAACATGCAAATTGGATGCAGTGAAACCCGCAATTTACAATGGTGTGAACCCAGCCTGATACCTACACCATTGTTGATGGTACTTTTTATCCAGGCTTTTCTGAATTGATAACACTGATGATCGGGTGCATTGCCTGCATTTAGGACATTTTGGACATTCTTAACTTTTATTTTCACATTATTATTTTGCAGTAATGAAATGTTTATGATATATTTTCTGGATGAATTTACCTTGCACGATAAGTGAAGTTTTTAGAATATTATTGTTGTTTAAGTGGTCATTGGGATACACATTTTGATTATTTTACACTACTTATTATTTAGGAGCACCACGTATTGCTTAATTATTTACTAGATATAGCACCATATCATTTTTGCTAATATATAAAAATTATATGCTAACCCTAACTTTTTTATAGCCTTTACAATACACCTATTTGGATAACAACATTTTTTTAATCAATATATTCCATTCAATGGATAGACATACAGCAATTACAATTGACCACAATAATACAAATCACAAATTATTTTTCCTTTTCTTCTAAAAAAATTAGGGATGGAAGTGCGCCTGTTTATATAGTTTTAGGTCTGATTAATACCCAATTATATTATGTAATTAGATTACTTATTATAGGAATTCCCCCTCTTTCCACCAGGCTAATTGCCATGGATGGGGCTTTTTTTTACCTCCCACCCCTTATTAAATAGTCCAATATCCCCAGAAGTCGCATGTGTCACATGTGTTAGATAGGAGCAGTTGCCCCATCACCCTGGGAGCTGCGAGGCTTATTGTGGGTCTTCCTCCTCCCCTCTCTACAGGGTGGGTGGACCACCTTGCACTACGCATCGGCGTCACGCCTTATGTGATGGAACTGCTGCGCCATGTCTTTGACCCTGCCATTTAACATCGCTTTTTACAACCAGAAGCCAGGTGGAGGAACATTTTGGCACTGTTTTGATTTGGGGGCGGTCCCGCCCTGTTGCAGTGGCCTTCCCTCCATAGTGCACGCCTACGTGACGTTGGTGGGTGTGGCAGACTAGCCCTTAAAAGCTATTCTGGGGCAGATTGACTCACATGGTGGTTCCAGCTTTTTATCTGCACACCTTGTGGATCACTCAACACTGAAGTGTTTATTATGTAAATTGACCTTACTTTTTCACCATTGATTTATGCTGCACTATCTATTCTACCCAATCTCTTTGGTTTCTTAATACTCTCAATTTTTTATGAACTTCACCTTCCAATCATTGTAATTTTTTTACTTTCACAATTTTTTACTCTCCATCTTTGTCCAGTCCTGGTCTGCCTTAACCACCTCAGCTCCCACCAGTGATACCCCTAAGGGGTTATTCTGACCCATGTTGGCACATTACTACTGCATAGATATAGATAATGTAAGTATTTTTGAGAGTGGTTTTGGGGGGTTTATCCTAGGCAATATTACTTCTAATTACTATATTTTAACCTCCTTTCCGTGAAAGGGTCAGACCTTACAGATATTCTTGTTACTATTATACTACAGCATTCAGTTTTCCACGTGCATGCTCCTGAAGAGTGGATGAATCCACGAAATGCATAGAGCTATTACATGCCATGTTTTATGCCAACTATATGTTTTACTTATTTAATGATCACTTGTAATGTCTGATTTGTATTATTGTGGTCAATTGTCATTGCTGTATGTCTATCCATTGAATGGAATACATTGGTTTTCTTGGTGTACTCATGACTACCCTCATGCAACATACCACTGATTTTCCAATACATTTAAATGTTTTACACCTGCCTGCTTCATTTAAAATCTCAACCCCCAGTCGTCCTGCTTGTTTCAATTAGATAGGGATGGAGGCAACTGACCTTACCCGGTCACCGTCTCATATTACGTCCCAACGTTTTCGTTTTCTTTTTCTTCTAAAAAAATTAGGGATGGAAGTGCGCTTGTTTATATCGTTTTAGGTCTGATTAATACCCAATTATATCATGTAATGATTAGATTAATTATTATAGGAATTCCCCCTCTTTTCACCAGGCTAATCGCCATGGGATGGGGCTTTTTTACCTCCTCCCCCTTATTAAATAGTCCAATATCCCCAGCAGTCGCATGTGTCACATGTGTTAGATAGGAGCAGTTGCTCCATCACCCTGGGAGCTGCGAGGCGTATTGCGGGTCTTCCTCCTTCCGTCTCTACAGGGTGGGTGGGTGGACCACCTTGCACTATGCATTGGCGTCACGCCTTATGTGATGGAACTGCTGCGCCATGTCTTTGGCGCCGCCGTTTAACATCACTTTTTACAACCAGCAGCCAGGTGGAGGATCATTTTGGCACTGTTTTGGTTTGGGGGCGGTCCCGCCCTGTTGCAGTGGCCTACCCTCCATAGTGCACGCCTACGTGACGATTGTGGGTGTGGCAGACTAGCCCTTTTAAGCCATTCTGGGGCAGATTGACTCACATGGTGGTTCCAGCTTTTTATCTGCACACCTTGTGGATCACTCAACACTGAATTGTTTATTAGGTAAATTGACCTTACTTTTTCACCATTGATTTATGCTGCACTATCTATTCTACCCAATCACTTTGGTTTCTTAATACTCTCAATTTTTATGAACTTCACCTTCCAATCATTGTAATTTTTTTACTTTCACTATTTTTTACTCTCACTAACTTAACCTTACCTATACACTCATTAGCATCTCATCATTCTATCCTTTACCAAGTTTAGGACAAGATGACATATTGTATCACATAATGAGTTCCCAACCTATTTTACAATCTCACTTTTCTTTCCAGCACGTATGGTCATCTTTGACCATTATTATTCTTTTGGAATTTTCCTTCTTGGAAACCATCTTTGTCCAGTCCTGGTCTGCCTTAACCACCTCAGCTCCCACCAGTGATACCCCTAAAGGGGTTATTCTGACCCATGTTGGCACATTGCTACTGCATAGATATAGATAATGTAAGTATTTTTGAGAGTGGTTTTGGGGGGTTTATCCTAGGCAATATTACTTCTAATTACTATATTTTAACCTCCTTTCCGTGACAGGGTCAGACCTTACAGGTATTCTTGTTACTATTATACTACAGCATTCAGTTTTCCACGTGCATGCTCCTGAAGAGTGGATGAATCCACAAAATGCATAGAGCTATTATATGCCATGTTTTATGCCAACTATATGTTTTACTTATTTAATGATCACTTGTAATTTGTGATTTGTATTATTGTGGTCAATTGTCATTGCTGTATGTCTATCCATTAAATGGAATACATTGGTTTTCTTGGTGTACTCATGACTACCCTCATGCAACTTACCACTGATTTTCCAATAAATTTAAATGTTTTACACCTGCCTGCTTCATTTAAAATCCCAACCCCCAGTTGTCCTGCTTGTTTCAATTAAATAGGGATGGAGGCAACTGACCTTACCCGGTCACCGCCTCATATAAAGTCCCAACGTTTTTGTTTTCTTCTAAAAAAATTAGGGATAGACGTGCGCTTGTTTATATCATTTTAGGTCTGTCTAATACCCAATTATATCATGTAATGATTAGATTAATTATTATAGGAATTCCCCCTCTTTCCACCAGGCTAATCGCCATGGGATGGGGCTTTTTTACCTCCCACCCCTTATTAAATAGTCCAATATCCCCAGCAGTCGCATGTGTCACATGTGTTACATAGGAGCAGTTGCTCCATCACCCTGGGAGCTGCGAGGCGTATTGCGGGTCTTCCTCCTTCCGTCTCTACAGGGTGGGTGGGTGGACCACCTTGCACTATGCATTGGCGTCATGCCTTATGTGATGGAACTGCTGCGCCATGTCTTTGGCGCCGCCGTTTAACATCACTTTTTACAACCAGCAGCCAGGTGGAGGGACATTTTGGTTTGGGGGCGGTCCCGCCCTGTTGCAGTGGCCTACCCTCCATAGTGAACGCCTATGTGACGTTGGTGGGTGTGGCAGACTAGCCCTTTTAAGCCATTCTGGGGCAGATTGACTCACATGGTGGTTCCAGCTTTTTATCTGCACACCTTGTGGATCACTCAACACTGAATTGTTTATTAGGTAAATTGACCTTACTTTTTCACCATTGATTTATGCTGCACTATCTATTCTACCCAATCTCTTTGGTTTCTTAATACTCTCAATTTTTTATGAACTTCACCTTCCAATCATTGTAATTTTTTTACTTTCACAATTTTTTACTCTCACTAACTTAACCTTACCTATACACTCATTAGCATCTCATTATTCTATCCTTTACCAAGTTTAGGACAAGATGACCTATTGTATCACATAATGAGTTCCCAACCTATTTTACAATCTCACTTTTCTTTCCAGCACATATGGTCATCTTTGACCATTATTATTCTTTTGGAATTTTCCTTCATGGAAACCATCTTTGTCCAGTCCTGGTCTGCCTTAACCACCTCAGCTCCCACCAGTGACACCCCTAAGGGGTTATTCTGACCCATGTTGGCACATTGCTACTGCATAGATATAGATAATGTAAGTATTTTGAGAGTGGTTTTGGGGGGTTTATCCAAGGCAATATTACTTCTAATTACTATATTTTAACCTCCTTTCCATGACAGGGTCAGACCTTACAGATATTCTTGTTACTATTATACTACAGCATTCAGTTTTCCACGTGCATGCTCCTGAAGAGTGGATGAATCCACAAAATGCATAGAGCTATTATATGCCATGTTTTATGCCAACTATATGTTTTAATTATTTAATGATCACTTGTAATTTGTATTATTGTGGTCAATTGTCATTGCTGTATGTCTATCCATTGAATTGAATATATTGGTTTTCTTGGTGTACTCATGACTACCCTCATGCAACTTACCACTGATTTTCCAATAAATGTAAATGTTTTACACCTGCCTGCTTCATTTAAAGTCCCAACCCACAGTCGTCCTGCTTGTTTCAATTAGATAGGGATAGAGGCAACTGACCTTACCAGGTTACCGCCTCATATAAAGTCCCAACGTTTTCTTTTTCTTCTAAAAACATTTTTTTAATGTCAAGAACAGACCTCCAATTAATTAGAAACACAGTAGGGGTTATTTACGAAAGACAAATCCTCTTTGCACCGCAAGTGCACTTGGAAGTGCAGTCACTCTAAATCTAAGGGGTAGATCTGAAATGAGTGGAAGCTCTGCTGATTTTATCATCCAATCATGTGCAAGCTAAAATGCTGTTTTTTATTTTCCTTGCATGTCCCCCTCGGATCTACAGTGACTTTACTTCCAAGTGCACTTTCAAGTGCACTTGCAGTGCAAAGTGGATTTTCCTTAAGGCCCCTTTCACACTGGGGCGGTGCGGGGCGGCGACGGTAAAGCAGCGCTATATTTAGCGCTGCTTTACCATCGTTTTACCCGCGGTATGCGGCCGCTAGCGGGGTGGTTTTAACCCTCGCTAGCGGCCGCAAAAGGGTTAAAAATCTCCGCAAAGCGCCGCTGCAGCGGCGGTTTGCGGGCGGTATCCCCGCGGTTTTCCATTGATTTCAATGGGAAGGAGCGGTATAGGAGCGGTAAATACACCGCTCCTTCACCGCTCCAAAGATGCTGCTAGCAGGACTTTTGTTGCGGTCCTGCTAGCGCACCGCTCCAGTGTGAAAGCCCGCCGGCTTTCACACTGGAGTGAATGGGGCCGTTTTTTTCAGGCGGTATACAGGCGCTATTTTTAGCGCTGTACCGCCTGAAAACCGCCCCAGTGTGAAAGGGGCCTTAGTAAATAACCCCCTATGCCTCCTCTGGAAGAAAGGAGGCTTGGCTGTTCCTAACCCCTTGATTGTGTTACTTGACGATTCAACCTCAGTACTTTGAAGGCTGGCATACAGTATATCTGTCTTAGAAGATCCTAACAAAGATTATACCTTATTATGCACAGACTAACTTTTCAACTTCAGAAGCAAGTTCTTCCTTGAAATGTACTCAATACCCTGCTCTTAAACTGTATCATAGGAATTGACTACACATTAAATTATATCTTAATAATCAGGGTAAACTTCATTATTGGATAATAAGCAAGCAGGTGTGCACAATTGGGGCTGCAGGCAGGTAAGCAGAAGAGATCCAGGAGCTCAGGTCTGGTTCAAAGTCGGACAAGGCAAGTCAACAGCTGATGGGAAGATCAGTTACAGAATCAGTAGCAGGAGAAGATCTAAAGCAAGAGGAGAAGGCAGAAGAATCTCTAGTAGAACGTCAGGGTTGGTACAGGTGCATAGCAAGAGCAGGTCAGAGCAAGCTGAGTCGAGATCAGGAAATCAATTATGAATACTGGACACAGATTAGAGGTACTGCTGAAGATATGTCAGCATTGGTCATATGCAGCTATCCAGTTTAAATAATCCACTTGGCACAAAGAATAGCAGAACATGTTTACACATATTCTTAGATACCAGTGGCGGCTGATGCTCAAAATTTTTGGGGGGGCACAAACAAACAGCCTCACTGTGCCATCAAACGCTGCCACTGTGCCCCAAACGCTGCCCCTGTGCCCATTAAACGCTGCCACTGTGCCCATTAAACGCTGCCACTGTGCCCATTAAACGCTGCCACTGTGCCCATCTAACGCTGCCACTGTGCCCCAAGTGCTGCCATTGTGCCTCAAATGCTGCCACTGTGCCCATTAAATGCTGCCACTGTGCCCATCTAACGCTGCCACTGTGCCCATCTAACGCTGCCACTGTGCCCATCTAACGCTGCCATTGTGCCTCAAATGCTGCCACTGTGCCCATTAAATGCTACCACTGTGCTCCAAACACTGCCACCGTGCCCCAAGTGCTGCCACTGTGCCCATCTAATGCTGCCACTGTGCCCTAAGTGCTGTCACTGTGCCCATTAAATGCTGCCAATGTGCCCTCTGCCCGCCATCTACCGGCACTTACCTTGTCTCGGTGTGCAGCTGGTGACGGCGTCAGGCGGTGAGCGGTGTCTCCTCATCGACCCGACATCTTCTCCGGCGCTCCTCCTGTCTTCTGCAATGATTGGACGCCTAGGGGTCCAATCACAGCGCCTGTGACCTCAGCCAATCAGGTGACCGGTAACACAGACCCGGCAACCTGATTGGCTGAGAGGCGGGTCTGTGTTAGGGAAGCGATGTATTCGCTTCTCTAACACAATACTGTGTAAACAGTGAACGCACAGCATTGCGCCCGCTGTTTACACTTATGGAAGCCTATTAGAGCCCACCGCTCTAATCAGGTCCCCTATTAGAGCTTATAGCTCTAATAGGGTGCTTCCAAAAACACCCCCCCCCCCCCGCTGTAATTCAGATGCCCGGCGCCCGACAAGGGGCCGGACACCTGAATAGGGGGCGGCAGCGGTGACAATAGATAGATTCATGCAATGCATGAATCTATCTATTGGTGATAGAGCGGTGCAGAAGAGAGGGGGCGGCGCTCCTGCGCCCTCTATGCACGCACCGCCACTGTCAGATACGCAGTCATGCACAACTCAACCTGAGCTTTAACATGGTTACCCATACAGAAGCGCTATCTTCCATATTAGTGTGACATTCCTGACACAGTACCTGTGTTGTGTTTTGAATTTACTACTGTCACATTCATTTTGCTGCTGTAAAAAAACCTTGAAAAACTTTCTTATAACAAACTTTACCCAGATGAAAAAAAAGAGTGTGTTTTCCTTAAAAATTGGTTTGATCAACACTTATAATGTAATTATAGTTTCTTCCACATCAATGGTGGATATTGGTAATTCAACATGTTCAAATTAAATATGATGTTAGTACCATCACTGTAAAACTGATTTTTTTTTTTATTCCCTACATGATCTAGAAGTCAATATCTGTGACACTTGCACATGTGTATACATCTAAATTGGAAGTTAATACATAGAGTACATGTGTAATATTTGTGTCACCGGCTCAAAATATAAAATATAAAGTTATATAGTATATTTATCAGCTGTGGCTATGGGTTGTTTTCACTACAAAGTGAAATAACAGATAAGCAAAATACTATTAGTTGATAGCTGTGCTTATTTAAATTAATACATAATTCAGAGAATATACAGGATCCCTAGATGTTTAAAAAGGTCAAGGTTACATTGAGTATTAAAGTTGATCTAAACATCCCTGGTGGAGTGGATAGACACGCTCTGTATTGGAGGATTTCTGGTGAGTGAGTAGATTTAATGGTGGAGGATATACTCACAGCAGTGTGGAATAGCATTTGGCACTGAATTGGAATTTGGAATCAAAGAGGAGTGATCACAGATTTTTTTAATTTTGCACAAGTGGACTTTTTATATATATTTTAATTTTTTTTTTTTTTTTTTGCACATATCTTGCACAAGTGGACTTTTTGTATATATTATGAATTCACACATGTGATTATGAATTATGTATTCATTTAAATTAGTGCAGCTACCAACTAATAGTATTTTGTTATATATAGTACAACCCAGCTGCTTTCTAACAAATTCCCATGACCACATGAAGGGCAAAGCAACAGGTACATTTTAATGTGCTTCTCCTCAGCAACTTTCCTTTGCTGTAATGTTACTTCAAGGTATGCAAGAGAATAGGACTCACTCTATGTGGCAGCACGCTGTAAGCACTGTTTTGTTACTGCAATAAGGTTTGGAGGCTCTTAAGTTGGCATAAAGATAGGAACACCCACTTTATAATTGCCCCTATTCTGCTGAATCAGCTCACCCATCAATTTACACTACGGCAGGTTTGTTTGAGACAATTTTTCAAACATTTACTAATCTTTACTACGGTAATTAATATGTAGACATTAATCCACCAACAGTTGAACCTTGATTTGTGAAAATGTTTTCTCAAATAATGTAAAAATATTATTAATTTTATATCATTCTCTTAGAGTTCATTTAGACTATAATTATTGTCATTTGATTATATGCTGGAAGACTTTCAACTTTATAAAATATGCCTTCCCACAAAAATCCTGTATCCAGGTAGTTGTGTTAACAAAAGAATTCTTACAAATGCTAGAGGTTTTCTTGGGGGCTAGAAACATGCACGCATACTAGAGGGAGTACAACTGGGGGAGTCAATGGCGGAGAAGGATCTGGGTGTTTTGGTAGATCATAAGCGTAATAATGGCATGCAATGCCAAGCAGTTTCCAAAGCGAGAAAAATCCTTTCTTGTATTAAGAAAGGTATAGACTGCAGAGAGAAAGATATAATTTTGCCCCTGTACAAATCATTAGTAAGACCTCATCTGGAATATGCAGTTCAGTTTTGGGTACCAGTTCACAAAAAAGGATATTGGAGAAAGTGCCGAGAAGGGCAACCAAACTGATAAGAGGCACGGTGGAGCTCAGCTCTGAGGATAGATTAGAGGAACTGAATGTATTCTCTCTTGAAAAGAGGAGATTAAGTGGGGATATGATCAACATGTATACATATTAGGATATTGGGACATCGACAAAATTCTAATCTTTTTGGCTCTATACACCACCACAATGGTTTTGAAATGAAACGAACAAGATGTGCTTTAACTGCAGACTTTCAGCTTTAATTTGAGGGTATTTACATCCAAATCAGGTGAACGGTGTAGGAATTACAACAGTTTGTATATGTGCCTCCCACTTTTTAAGGCACCAAACATAATGGGACAATTGGCTGCTCAGTTGTTCCATGGCCAGGTGTGTGTTATTCCCTCGTTATCCCATTTACAAGGAGCAGATAAAAGGTCCAGAGTTAATTTCAAGTGTGCTATTTGCATTTGGAATCTGTTGCTGTCAACTCTCAATATGAGATCCAAAGAGCTGTCACTATCAGTGAAGCAAGCCATCATTAGGCTGAAAAAACAAAACAAACCCATCAGAGAGATAGCAAAAACATTAGGTGTGGCCAAATCAACTGTTTGGAACATCCTTAAAAAGAAAGAAAGCACCAGTGAGCTCAGCAACACCTAAAGACCCAGGAAGACCACGGAAAACAACTGTGGTGGATGACTGAAGAATTCTTTCCCTGTTGGCCAGATCAAGAACACTCTCCAGGAGGTAGGTGTATGTGTGTCAAAGTCAACAATCAAGAGAAGACTTAACCAGAGTGAATACAGAGGGTTCACCACAAGATGTAAACCATTGGTGAGCCTCAAAAACAGGAAGGCCAGATTAGAGTTTGCCTAACAACATCTAAAAAAGCCTTCACAGTTCCGGAACAACATCCTATGGACAGATGAGACCAAGATCAACTTGTACCAGAGTGATGGGAAGAGAAGAGTATGGAGAAGGAAAGGAACTGCTCATGATCCAAAGCATACCACCTCATCAGTGAAGCATGGTGGTGGTGGTGTCATGGCGTGGGCATGTATGGCTGCCAATGGAACTGGTTCTCTTGTATTTATTGATGATGTGACTGCTGACAAAAGGATTAATTCTGTTTTTGGGCAATATTATCTGCTCATATTCAGCAAAATGCTTCAGAACTCATTGGACGGCGCTTCACAGTGCAGATGGACAAAAGCCCAGAAGCATACTGCGAAAGCAACCAAATAGTTTTTAAAGGGAAAGAAGTGGAATGTTATGTAATGGCCAAGTCAATCACCTGACCTGAATCCAATTGAATCCAATTGAGCATGCATTTCACTTGCTTAAGCCAAAACTGAAGGGAAAATGCCCCAAGAACAAGCAGGAACTGAAGACAGTTGCAGTAGAGGCCTGGCAGAGCATCACCAGGGATGAAACCCAGCATCTGGTGATGTCTATGCGTTCCAGACTTCAGGCTGTAATTGACTGCAAAGGATTTGCAGCCAAGTATTAAAAAGTGAAAGCCTGATGGATGATTCTTAATCTGTCCCGTTACTTTTGGTCCCTTAAAAAGTGTGAGGCACATATATAAACTGTTGTAATTCCTACACCATTCACCTGATTTGGATGTAAATACCCTCAAATTAAAGCTTAAAGTCTGCAGTTAAAGCACATCTTGTTCGTTTCATTTCAAATCCATTGTGGAGGTGTATAGAGCCAAAAAGATTAGAATTGTGTCGATATCCCAATATTTATGGACCTGACTGTACATAAGGGTCCAAATGGTAAACTTGGTGTTGAGTTATTCACTTTAAGGTCATCACAGAGGACAAGGGGGCACTCTTTAAGTCTGGAGGAAATGAGATTTCATCTCCAAATATGGAAATACTTCTTCACAGTAAGAGCTGTGAAAATGTGGAATAGACTCCCTCGTCAGCTGGTTCTGGCCAGCTCAGTATATTGTTTTAGGAAAGGCCTGGATTCATTCCTAGATGCACATAATATACCTGGATACTAATATTTATAGGTAAAGTTGATCCAGGGAATATCCGGTTGCCTTTTGGGGGATCAGGAAGGAATTTTTTTCCCTGCTGGAGTAAATTGGGTCATGCTTTATTGGGGTTTTGTTTTCCTTTCTCTGGATCAACTGTGGGTATAGGATTGTATGTATAGGATTGTACTGCATATATATATATATATATATATATATATATTTTTTTTTTTTTTGTTCCTCTATTGGTTGAACTAGATGGACTTGTGTCTTTTTTCAGACTAACTACTGTATGTAACTATAAAGCAAAGTATATTTGTTGCTGAGAATTTAAAAAGCTGTAATAAGGCTGATTCTGAGCTGAGCGCTGCTTACAAAGACAGGAAATGTTGAGTCAATGAATATTTTATTAATATGCCATTAGAAACAAGAGGCATTGCTGGGTAGAATTATGAGATGAAATGATACTTGTGTAAGGTCTATGTACTATACTAAACTGCCTTTATTGTTTAACCCTGTTTAATCCTCCGGGTCCCCCTATTCCTATTTTATAAAAGTTGCTTGTCTTCCACACACAGCTCAGGCAGTATTATGCTGGATGAGCCAACGGATGGTAGACGCACACTACAAAAATCGAGGAATTAATGGCTGTAACCAATAACATTTAACATTTTAACTTATTTTGTATATTACATTATTGTAGCTTGCAAAAGCCCTGGTTATAGTGATGGAAGGCTTTTTCTAAGTCAGATATATGTTTCCATGTTGCTAGCATGCAACCTGGCTAAATGTAAAACCTATTAACTCTCGCATGGATCACGGAACTCCTGATGACAAGGTCCATATTTACTTCTCTCGGAAGGGACAGCACCGTTTTGCTCAGGCATTCTTTATGATCAGGATCTACTTCCTGGACTGAGTGAGAGATGACTCAATCATGTCAGTCCTGGTGATTGTGAATTACTTGGCTATCTTCACAAATGTCTGACACACCTGCTGCAGCCTGTCACCTTGCAACTTGCTATAAAGTTTAAATGTTATAGCCTGATCAGTGGGGAAGACCAAACTGGGGAAATGCTTCGTCCTGCCTGCAGCATAACTAACTACATCACCTTAGGCTAGGCAAGGTAATTTGAATGAAGTTCAAGGATGGATAAGGAAAGTTAAACTGTTGTATATTGTTAAGAAATAATTCATGCATATTTGCAAAGTTCCTGGTGGATACATTTAAAGTGATTCTGTCACTAAACTCAAAGAGCTTGATTTTTTTTTTAATTTAAATCAACCAGTTTTATTTTGTTTACAGTGCATACATGTTATAGTGTAAATTTTCAGGTATGGTACATATCATGCAAAGCTTCAAATAACATTTGTATCTCAATCTTAGATCTTTGTTATCACATTATGTCTTATGCATGAGATAAATGAAGTGAAAAGGTACCTGGTGTCAGTGTTTTTTGGTTTGCTTTATTACCCATGGGCTTGGAGATCCACGTGCCATTTACTTTGCCGTGCGTAGTGCAAAAATGAGGTTATGAACAAGTGTCAGACTCCTGCAGCCACCTGTCCCAAATTTTATAGTATTTCTCAGGACATCCTCTATTGGTGTGTATACATTTTTTTTTATGGGAGGGTGTTGTTTATTTCTGCTTTCCAGTCTGGGATGCTCAGGGGACAAAGACCTTGATTTATAAAGGCAAATAGACTGTTTACTTTGCAAGTGTAGTTGCACTCTGCAGAGGAACCATCCCCAGAGCTTAGTAAATGAGCTGAATCTCTCCTGACTTCTAGCATCCCAATTATTTTTTTTTTCATTTCCTTGCACGTGATTGAGTACTCTTTTTTTTTCACCACATTCATTAAGCTCTGGGACAAATTCCCTTGCAGAGTGTATTTTAACATGCAAAGGTAACCATGTATTTGCCTTTAGTAAATCACCCCAAAGTGTGAATAAATGTTCTCCCTACAAAGAAGATTGTGGATTGCTACCTCTCCCAATGCCTGCACTACCAAATCTTGTTTCAATAGAGAGAAATTGGAGCGAATTTACTAAAGGCTAATGGGAATTATTGCTGACTTCTATCGTACAATCATGTGCATGCAGAAATACTGCTTTTAATTGCGACTGGGTATTCATTGCAAAGAAATTGTTTACAGTATTTACTAAGTTCTATGAAAGTATCCTAGCGAAATGAATAGTCGTTTTTCTTTTAGTGAATTAACCCCAATGCCTCCCAAAGTCCCTTCACAAATTGATACCTCTGGTAATGAGGGTTTTCTGTGCCTCCAACTGCCCTCTGTGGTTCCTTCTCCAACCCCTACTTCACTACAGTGGATGGTAGGAGAGTTAAAGGGGTTGTAAAGGTCATTTTTTTATTTGCTAACTAGCTTCCTTTAAGCTAATGCAGTGCTAGTACCTGTTCCTTCAATTTCTCCTTGTTTGAAATCTTCACTTCCTGTTGGTCTTCATGGAGCTTGTCACCGTCAGTCGAGCCGTTTTTCCTGGTGGTGAGTGATCGCACTCACCCCCTCCCTAGGACTACAGCCCGGCGTGGAGACGCTCTCAACGTATCAGAGAGACACAGGGGCTGGGGGTTAGTGGGCATGCTAACTAGCTTCCTTTAAGCTAATGCAGTGCTAGTTCACTTACCTGTTACTTCAATTTCTCTTCTAAATGTCACTAATCCTTGTTTGAAATCTTCACTTCCTGTTGGTCTTCATGGAGCTTGTCACCGTCAGTCGAGCAGTTTTTCCTGGTGGTGAGTGATCGCGCTCACCCCCTCCCTAGGACTACAGCCCGGCGTGGAGACGCTCTCAACGTATCAGAGAGACACAGGGGCTGGGGGTTAGTGGGCATGTCTACGACCCCGCAGCGCCACCTCCTGTGCCTTATTTTTAATCTGCACTAATCTTCACTGCCCGCCTTGACTCCACCCCTTGAAGTCTTCAGACCTGGATTCACTTTTTAAACAAATGAATTCATTCATTGGACAGTAGAACATTGTACACATTACCATTTAGTTAATATATGCGTGCTGGGAAGGCTGGGGAGGTGGGAATGGGCGTCTAATTTATGCGGCGTGTGAACAAGAACGTTGCTTGTTCTCGTTAGACTAAATATACAAAAAGGGCACTGCGCATGCGCGTTGCCGCCAAGCACAATGGGAAATGTAGTTCCGTGGTTGCCGTGGTTTCCGTGGCGTCGCTTTAATGTACGCACATCGCAAACCTGGAAGTAGAGGAAAGAATCGCTGTAGCATAGCAGGAGGATGATTATTGAATACACATTTAACAGGTAAGAAAATATTTTTGGAGGAAATGCCAGTGGTAGGACCCGACCATAATAAGAAAATTAAAAGGCAGTAAAACCAGTTGCAATAATAGGTACAAGATTGAGAAGTTTACTGCCAGTGGTAGGACCCGACCATGATTGCGGCAGGTTTAGAAGAACTGGTGGGGATGGGAGATCCTACACACATACACTATCTTACCGAAAGTATTGGCACGGCCTTTACATGCATATGAACTTTAAAGGCATCCCAGTCTTAGTCCGTAGGGTTCAATATTGAGTTGGCCCACCCTTTGCAGCTATAACAGCTTCAACTCTTCTGGGAAGGCTGTCCACAAGGTTTAGGAGTGTGTCAATGGGGCCATTCTTCTAGAAGTGCATCTGTGAGGTCATGCACTGATGTGAACGAGAAGGCATGGCGTGCAGTCTCTGCTCTAATTCATCGTAAAGGTGTTCTACCGGGTTAAAGTCAGGACTCTGTGCAGACCAGTCAAGTTCCTTCACCCTAAACCCGCTCATCCATGTTTTTATGGAACTTGTTTGTGCACTGGTGCACAGTCATGTTGGAACAGGAAGGGGCCATCCCCAAACTGTTCCCACAAAGTTGGGACCATGAAATTGTTGAAAATGTCTTGGTATGCTGACGCCTTAAAGCCCCATACACACTATCAGTTTTTCTGCTGAGTTTTTTCCTTCAGATTTACCAAAACCACATAATATGAGGTCAAACCTTAGGAGTTTCAATTTGTATGCAATCAGGCAGGCCCTTGCATTACATGGTTTTGGTAAACCTGAAAGAAAAACTGATAGTGTGTATGGGGCTTAAGAGTTCCCTTCACTGGAACTAAGGGGCCAAGCCCAACTGCTGAAAAACAACTCCACACCATAATCCCCCCTCCACCAAATGGTTTGGACCAGTGCACAAAGCAAGGTCCATAAAGACATGGAAGAGTGAGTGGAGGAACTTGACTGGCCTGCACAGAGTCCTGACCTCAACCTGATAGAAGAGCTTTGGGATTGAATTAGAGCAAAGACTGCGAGCCAGGCCTTCTTGTCCAGA